>OX465282.1:78561618-78665869 GCA_949987705.1 Thereva unica | reverse complement strand
ACTAACTCTTGATCTTAATTTAATTTGATGAATGAATTTAATAATAATTAAAATGTGCAACTATTTAGTACTTCATCTATCTTAACCCGTAATCCTATCCTTTTTTTCGAGCATATCTGGACCAACCATCAAGGAGACGGTGAACCCAAACGGCCAGTAGAATGAGTGACACCATGGACACATATGAGATTGAAATCGTTATTTCAAGGCGCGGAGGATGTTCAAGATCGACGCCACTGCACATGTTGTAGAAAAGCGCTCTTCTCCGGACTAGAGGAGGGAGCGACCAGCCGCACAGGAGGGGAACCCGGAGATGCTGTTATCAGCTCTGAGCCGATCTGCCGATGGAGAAGGAATCACTTTCTGGACAACCAGCCACTGGGCAATAAGTTCGCTCTCTAAATACCCAGCTACTGGGCAACAAATATATTTCATTACAAAGTACCGTTGAGCAACCAATAAAGTAGAAGTTTATAACGTAAAAAATGTGTTATTAATAAATTAATAATTCCGGACGGCCCGAGCAAATAAATATCTCACCAACATTCGGCCGAATGTCATAAGTGAAGCAGTCCTGGAATGGGGACCAGCGCAATCCTAGGGTCTTAACCGAATTTTCCTTGTTGAGGAGTACGGATGAAGACGATGATTGTCGGTCTCCTGGAATGTCGGAGATTAACTCTTTTCAGTTAGCGGTCCATTTCCTCAACTCAAACTTACCCCGTTTCAGAAGAGTGTCTATTTGATCTCTGGCTTGCTTTGCGTCTTCTAAAGTGTTAGCTCCTGACAGAACATCGTCGACATATAGGTCGTTGAGCAAAATTTGAGCTCCTACCGGAAAATCATTTCCTTCATCGTGCGCTAGCTGATGTAAGGATCTTATCGCAAGGAATGGTGCACTGGAAACTCCAAAGGTGACAGTTAACAGGCGGTAATCCTCAAGAGGGTCACTTGGTTTTCGACGCCAAATGAGTCTTTGGTAGTCGCTTTCGGAAGGGTGGACACGCACTTGACGGTACATTCGAGCGATATCAGCGGTGAAGACAAATTTATGCTGTCTCCATTCAAACAAAAGAAGAGATATATCACGTTGGAGTGGGGGGTCCCGGCAATAAACGGTCGTTCAGTGCGTAGCCATTCGATGATTTGCAACTCGCATCAAAAACCACTCTAGTCTGAGTTGTTAAACTGTCTTCCTTCACGACAGCATGATGTGGCAGATAAAAGATGCCTTCTGTGGAATCACCTACAGGTGACACAGGAATCTTTTCCATGTGTCCGTCCGCTAAATATTCCTCGAGACATTGTTGATAACGTTGTTTCAGATCCGGATCCTTATTGAGGCGTCTTTCTAATCCCATGTACCGTTTTGCTGCTGTTGCACGCGAGTCCCCAAACCGTTTTTCACTTTCGGGAAGGGGAACAAAGGGTAGGTGCACTACGTAACGACCTTCGGGGGTGCGTGAATAAGTTTCCTGGAATAGTTGTTCACATAGTTCATCTTCACTGGAGGTTGGGGGATGAGACGAAACTTCTTCGATTTCCCAAAACTGCCTAAGCATATCCCACTCTTCCTTGTCTTGAGAACGAGAATTCACCACAACATTATGGAGCGAATACCGGCTAGAGCTAACCGAGGCCTCATCTGAACTGACTTCGCCCAACACTATCCAACCGAATACCGTCCTTTGCGCTACGGGAGAGCCCACTGGTCCGCAAATTAATCCATGCTGGATTATTTTTGCATAATCACCAGCTCCAAGGAGGAGGTCTATCTTTCCTGGGGAATTGAAGGTCTGATCTGCGAGAGATAGCCCTTGGATGTGTGTCCAACTTGAGGACGAGAATTGTCTGGGAGGTAAGAGCCCAGTTAGCGTGTCCAAAACCACTGCTTTAATGGGGATCTCCGGTGTTTCTTCTGAACAGGGTTGGACGGTGAGGCAAACGGAAAATTGCGACTTGGCCGTGATGGTATTCTTTATCCCCATTACCTGAACGGAATCGCGCCTAGGTCTTATCCGCAGAACTTGTACTGCCCTAGTGGTAATAAACGTCGATTCCGACCCTGGATCAATAAGGGCTCGGAAGGTGTGAAGCTCACCAGTGCTTGAACGTGCATTTAATAAGGCCGTGGCTAATAGGACCTGCCTGTTATCTCGTGAAAAATACGAATTGATCGTTGCGGCCGCTGATTGCTGGCATGCTGTATCTTCTTTCGTAGATGGGGAAATCCGATCACTGGATTGGGGGGTAGCTTTGGATCGATCTTGAGTATGCAAGAGAGTATGATGTCTGCTTTGGCAAACGCGACATACTAATTCACTGGGGCAATTGTTGGAAAAATGACTTTGGGCCAGGCAGTTGAAGCAGAGAGAGTTAGAGGTTACAAACTGCCTTCGTTCGTCCGACTTCATGTTTCCGAATTTAAAGCACCTTTTGAGAGCATGAGACCCACTGCACAGCGGACATGCGAATCGCCGGGTATGAAAAATGTGCGATTTAGCAGTAATCTGTTTGGGTCCACTTCGTCTAGAGCTTTGGGGTTGGATAGCCTCCAACGTCCGAAATCTGGATTCTAGGAAGTTAAACAATTCGGAGAGTTTGGGAAGTGACGTTGTTGTACCTTGACTCTGTTCCCATAATTGTCTTGTCTCATTTGGCAAACGCTCTAATATAATAAAATTTATCATAGGATCCCATTGATCGGTTCTAACGTCCAAGTTCGCAAGGGTGGCTAGGTATTCGTTCGTAGAGTCTAGCAGTTGACGGATATCAAGGGAATTTTCTGACGAGACATAGCGTTGAGAGAAGAGCGCCTTTAGTGTGGTATTAACGAGAGCTTTAGTATTTTGGTACCTCTTACACAAACAATCCCAAGCTATGGCGTAGTTATCTTCAGTCACATTTAGATATCGTACCATTCTTTCAGCATCACCGGTCAGGCAGGTCTTTAGGTAGTGCATCTTCTGCACGGCTGGTATGCGGTCATTACAGTGAATCATGGATTTGAACATGTCGTGAAACGACAACCATGACGAGTAATCTCCCGAAAACTTGGGGATCGAAATGCGAGGTAGCCTGACATCACCTTGATTCCCCTCATTATTCAGCGGGTTCACACTAAGACCCAGCGCGTTAGTCACATTGTGAGACAAATTGTTTGAAACTTCCGAGCTAGTATGAGAAGTTGAGATGGGGGGAGGGGCTAAACTAGATAAATGATCTTTCAGAATACCATTATATTCATAGTAGATACTGCAAAAATCGTCGTATAAACTACCTTTGAAATAATCACTTTTACTCTCTTCCGGGGACGCTGATGTCTGAATGGTTCTGTCGTTTTCGATAAAAGTCGAATACAACTCGTTTAGGACTTCAATTCGACCTTTAAGATGACCCTCACTCTTTAGCCTTTCCTTAGGGGACTTGTTAAAATTCGCAGTAAATTTCACTATCTGCTCATATAAGGCTGCCTGATCCCTCATCAACTGAACTACGGTGGCCATCTTATCACGGATACGAGAAAACGCCGTAAAGGATTGGAGCTTCGATGTGATTCAAGCAAATTTGCAAATAAACCTTTCTATTTCAATAAACTACAGTGCTCAAAAACTTCTAATGTAACTATTCTCTTTAACAGATTTACCGCATACTTTCCCAAATAATCTTTATTGCAATACGTTTCAATGGGCGAGTGTCTTTGTTCCGGAATTTACCGCTTAAATTCGAAAAAGAAGTCACGTTACTTTAGGAAATTACAAGACGCGAAATTTTCTATTTAAATTTACCGTATAAATTCACCACGAAAACTTTAATCGATCGCCACAAAACCTTATTTGCTTTCTACAAATTTATCCTTCAAAACTGCAAAAACTTTCTAAACACAATAATACTCAAAATTCAAATATACTTTCTTTTAATAGATTTACCGTATAAATCCCCAAAATTCCTTTTGCGACGAGTGTCTTTGTTCCGGAATTTACCGCTTAAATTCGAAAAAAGAAGTCACGTTACTTTAGGAAATTACAAGACGCGAAATTTTCTATTTAAATTTATCGTATAAATTCACAACGAAAACTTTAATCGATGGCCACAAACTTTATCTGCTTTCTACAATTTTATCCTTCAAAATTGCAAAAACTTTCTAAACACAATAAAATACTCAAAATTCAAATATATTTTCTTTTAATAGATTTACCGTATAAATCCCCAAAATTCCATTTCAATTCAACTACAAGACGCGAAATTTTCTATTTAAATTTACCGTATAAATTCACAACGAAAACTTTAATCGATCGCCACAAAACCTTATTTGCTTTCTACAAATTTATCCTTCAAAACTGCAAACTTTCTAAACACAATAAAATACTCAAAATTCAAATATACTTTCTTTTTATAGATTTACCGTATAAATCCCCAAAATTCCTTGTCAATTCAACTACAAGACGCGAAATTTTCTATTTAAATTTACCGTATAAATTCACAACGAAAACTTTAATCGATCGCCACAAAACTTTATCTGCTTTCTACAATTTTATCCTTCAAAATTGCAAAAACTTCTAAACACAATAAAATACTCAAAATTCAAACATTTTCTTTTAATAGATTTACCGTATAAATCCCCAAAATTTCATTTCAATTCAACTACAAGACGCGAAATTTTCTATTTAAATTTACCGTATAAATTCACAACGAAAACTTTAATCGATCGCCACAAAACTTTATCTGCTTTCTACAATTTTATCCTTCAAAATTGCAAAAACTTTCTAAACACAATAAAATACTCAAAATTCAAACATTTTCTTTTAATAGAGTTTCAACTCACAAAGTTCGTAATTTACAGCTAAAAAGTGGCAAATCTGGAAGCGATCACTCACATGGTCACTGAATTGCCTTTGCAGTTAATCTTTCATGATTGTTTTCTATTTTTTTTTTTTTTTCTAAGACAAAAAAACGCGTGGGACTTTCTGGAGGAACCGTTCTTCCGCTACACCTTATAACCGTGAATGTTACTTATTTAATGGGTTAAGTAATTTGTTTTATGAAGACGAACATTTTATAGTGTCATTTTATTAAGTAATTGATAGACACCAAACACCTTGAATTACACCAAACACTTGAATAATTGTTCTACTAGTTTATGTTATTAATTTCAACGTGCAAATAATTAGTACTCACCTTTGGGGAAATGATCCGGCTCGAAGGACCAATGTTTGAGCTGGGGCGAACCTTTTGGTGATGCTCGGCGGGGTGCGAACGGGTGACAAAAAACCATGAGGTTGAGCTCGTTGCGGATCTTCAACAGGTGAGATTATTTATTTGCTCGGGCCGTCCGGAATTATTAATTTATTAATAACACATTTTTTACGTTATAAACTTCTACTTTATTTGGTTGCTCAACGGTACTTTGTAATGAAATATATTTGTTGCCCAGTAGCTGGGTATTTAGAGAGCGAACTTATTGCCCAGTGGCTGGTTGTCCAGAAAGTGATTCCTTCTCCATCGGCAGATCGGCTCAGAGCTGATAACAGCATCTCCGGGTTCCCCTCCTGTGCGGCTGGTCGCTCCCTCCTCTAGTCCGGAGAAGAGCGCTTTTCTACAACATGTGCAGTGGCGTCGATCTTGAACATCCTCCGCTCGAAGGACCATGTTTGAGCTGGGGCGAACCTTTTGGTGATGCTCGGCGGGGTGCGAACGGGTGACAAAAAACCATGAGGTTGAGCTCGTTGCGGATCTTCAACAGGTGAGATTATTTATTTGCTCGGGCCGTCCGGAATTATTAATTTATTAATAACACATTTTTTACGTTATAAACTTCTACTTTATTTGGTTGCTCAACGGTACTTTGTAATGAAATATATTTGTTGCCCAGTAGCTGGGTATTTAGAGAGCGAACTTATTGCCCAGTGGCTGGTTGTCCAGAAAGTGATTCCTTCTCCATCGGCAGATCGGCTCAGAGCTGATAACAGCATCTCCGGGTTCCCCTCCTGTGCGGCTGGTCGCTCCCTCCTCTAGTCCAGAGAAGAGCGCTTTTCTACAACATGTGCAGTGGCGTCGATCTTGAACATCCTCCGCGCCTTGAAATAACGATTTCAATCTCATATGTGTCCATGGTGTCACTCATTCTACTGGCCGTTTGGGTTCACCGTCTCCTTTGATGGTTGGTCCAGATATGCTCGAAAAAAAGGATAGGATTACGGGTTAAGATAGATGAAGTACTAAATAGTTGCACATTTTAATTATTATTAAATTCATTCATCAAATTAAATTAAGATCAAGAGTTAGTGTAATTCAATCAATTTTGTTTTGTTTGGTTGTATACCCAGGAACTATAAAATGGTAGTTTGCAGTTCAATTCAGTTAAGCATTCCATTTACTTAGTTATTCTTAAAATTTTGTATCATTAAATTTATTTATTATTATTATATATACATATATATATATCTATATATATATATATATATATATATATATATATATATATATTTTTTTTTTTTTTTTTCAACTATTATAAGTGTCAATTTGCGGATTCGACCGGTAGCACACAGATTTTATTTACGGGGCGTTTATATTCGCCAGTTAGGGTTTTTACTGTTACAACTCGTGTGAGATAATCGCTTCCTGGGTGAACCTGAAGGATTCTCCCACGGGGCCACTGATTAGACGGTCGTTTGTCATCCTTTATTAAAACTAGGTCACCTATTTTGACGTTTTCAGAAGCTCTCATCCATTTTGGGCGTTGCTGTAGCCTAGACAAATACTCGCGACGCCAGCTTCTACAGAAGTCTTGCTTTAATCTCTGTATTAATTTCCATCGGTCGAGGATATGTAGTTTAAGGGAAGTTAGGTCCTCTTCGGGAGGGGCTAAGAGTGAATCACCTGTTAAAAAATGGCCAGGGGTGAGGATTCTTAAGTCATTGATATCGTCGGTTAGTGGACAAAGGGGCCGCGAATTGAGACACGCTTCGATTTGAGCTACCAGTGTGGACAGTTCTTCATAAGTCATAGGAACCTCTCCAGCTACTCGGCGCAAGTGGTGCTTCATTGACTTGACCCCGGCTTCCCACAAACCCCCAAAATGCGGAGAGACGGGGGGAATAAAATGCCACTGTATGCCTTCCGTGCTGTAGGCATCAGCAGCTTGATGAGTTGCTTGCTTAAATATTGCTTGGATCATACGCTCTAGTTGATTTCGAGCTCCTACAAAAGTGGTACCATTGTCCGAGTAGAAATTGCGAGTTAGTCCCCGGCGGGCTATGAAGCGCCTGAGTGCGGCCATGAATGCAGCCGTTGTTAGATCACTCACCACCTCGATATGTATAGCCTTAGTACAAAGGCAAATGAAGATGGCTACGTAACCCTTGTAGGTGCGGCAGCCTCGGGTCCTTGAAACACGAAGATCAAAAGGACCTGCATAGTCTATCCCAACTGCCGAAAAGGGTCGAGCAATTTTAACTCGAGGAGAAGGAAGAGCTCCCATCAGCTGAGTTTGGGGTTTGCAAGCATTTTTAAAGCAGGGCATACATCGTTGGATTAATTTACTGACGCTCCTACGGCCGTTAATAATCCAAACTGTTTTCCGAAGGAGAGCGAGGGTGAGAGTAGGTCCTCCGTGAAGGCAGGAAGCATGGGCATGTAATATATATAAGCGGGTGAGATGGCTGTCAGGAGACAATATAACTGGGTGCATTTCGCCATAGGGCAGGGATGAATTTTGTAAACGACCTCCAACACGTAACACGACTGCCTCATCTAGAAAAGGATTCAATGATTTCAGTTTGCTATCGCTGTTGACTGGCTTTCCATCAGCTAAACGGTCGATTTCCTCTTTGAAGTATCGCTTCTGTTCATGTCGAAACCAGAATATCCTAGCTTCATCTACAAAGCGGGTAAATGAGATTTTCGGAGAAATCTTTAGTCTGCACTTGTGGGCGAATAATTTGCAAAAGGCCGTGATCCGAAGAAGACGAGGGATGGACGAGAACCTTTCTAACATTGAGTCAGGTTGGGACTGCTGGGTAAAAAATGCCTTAATCGGTTTGAGTTCGAATTCCATGGAGTTTGGTTCGGGAAGATCGAATCGAGCTGGCCAGTGAGATTCTGGCTGCAAAAGCCAACTGGGTCCATGCCACCAAAGACTATCTTTTACTCTTTCCATGGTAGAGACTCCTCTGCTCGCAAAATCGGCAGGATTTTCGGCCGAAGCTACATGTTTCCAATGAACTGCACCCAGATTACCTATGACCTCGGATATGCGATTACTTACAAAGGTTTTAAAATTGTTTGGATGACGACGAAGCCAGGAGAGGACAATTGTCGAATCCGTCCAAGCGAATACCTTGACGATCCTTTTAGAACATGAAGGGAGGAATTTTTTTATCAGTCTGGAGAGCAATACGGCTCCGCAGAGCTCCAGTCTTGGCAGCGTCACAGATTTCACCGGTGCAACCTTTGTCTTCGCGCTGATCAGGTGAACATAGACAGCACCCTTAAACTCGGACCGAAGATATAATGCAGCTCCATATGCCCTCTCGGAGGCATCACAGAACCCATGGAACTGTACACTACTGCTTGGCTCGGTACCCAAAAACCGGGGAATCGAAAGATCCTTCAATTCCTGAAGTAGCTGGAGAAAGCTCAGCCACTTCATTGATAAGTCCTCCGGAACTGACTCATCCCAGTCGAGGCCTCTCTGCCATAAAGATTGAAGAAGGATCTTCGCTGAAGTAACAACAGGTGCTAACCACCCTAAAGGGTCATAAATTCTTGCAACCTCTGAGAGGATAGTTCGCTTAGTGAAGGGAGGTTGCAGAAATTTCGGCCGAATGTCATAAGTGAAGCAGTCCTGGAATGGGGACCAGCGCAATCCTAGGGTCTTAACCGAATTTTCCTTGTTGAGGAGTACGGATGAAGACGATGATTGTCGGTCTCCTGGAATGTCGGAGATTAACTCTTTGCAGTTAGCGGTCCATTTCCTCAACTCAAACTTACCCCGTTTCAGAAGAGTGTCTATTTGATCTCTGGCTTGCTTTGCGTCTTCTAAAGTGTTAGCTCCTGACAGAACATCGTCGACATATAGGTCGTTGAGCAAAATTTGAGCTCCTACCGGAAAATCATTTCCTTCATCGTGCGCTAGCTGATGTAAGGATCTTATCGCAAGGAATGGTGCACTGGAAACTCCAAAGGTGACAGTTAACAGGCGGTAATCCTCAAGAGGGTCACTTGGTTTTCGACGCCAAATGAGTCTTTGGTAGTCGCTTTCGGAAGGGTGGACACGCACTTGACGGTACATTCGAGCGATATCAGCGGTGAAGACAAATTTATGCTGTCTCCATTCAAACAAAAGAAGAGATATATCACGTTGGAGTGGGGGTCCCGGCAATAAACGGTCGTTCAGTGCGTAGCCATTCGATGATTTGCAATTCGCATCAAAAACCACTCTAGTCTGAGTTGTTAAACTGTCTTCCTTCACGACAGCATGATGTGGCAGATAAAAGATGCCTTCTGTGGAATCACCTACAGGTGACACAGGAATCTTTTCCATGTGTCCGTCCGCTAAATATTCCTCGAGACATTGTTGATAACGTTGTTTCAGATCCGGATCCTTATTGAGGCGTCTTTCTAATCCCATGTACCGTTTTGCTGCTGTTGCACGCGAGTCCCCAAACCGTTTTTCACTTTCGGGAAGGGGAACAAAGGGTAGGTGCACTACGTAACGACCTTCGGGGGTGCGTGAATAAGTTTCCTGGAATAGTTGTTCACATAGTTCATCTTCACTGGAGGTTGGGGGATGAGACGAAACTTCTTCGATTTCCCAAAACTGCCTAAGCATATCCCACTCTTCCTTGTCTTGAGAACGAGAATTCACCACAACATTATGGAGCGAATACCGGCTAGAGCTAACCGAGGCCTCATCTGAACTGACTTCGCCCAACACTATCCAACCGAATACCGTCCTTTGCGCTACGGGAGAGCCCACTGGTCCGCAAATTAATCCATGCTGGATTATTTTTGCATAATCACCAGCTCCAAGGAGGAGGTCTATCTTTCCTGGGGAATTGAAGGTCTGATCTGCGAGAGATAGCCCTTGGATGTGTGTCCAACTTGAGGACGAGAATTGTCTGGGAGGTAAGAGCCCAGTTAGCGTGTCCAAAACCACTGCTTTAATGGGGATCTCCGGTGTTTCTTCTGAACAGGGTTGGACGGTGAGGCAAACGGAAAATTGCGACTTGGCCGTGATGGTATTCTTTATCCCCATTACCTGAACGGAATCGCGCCTAGGTCTTATCCGCAGAACTTGTACTGCCCTAGTGGTAATAAACGTCGATTCCGACCCTGGATCAATAAGGGCTCGGAAGGTGTGAAGCTCACCAGTGCTTGAACGTGCATTTAATAAGGCCGTGGCTAATAGGACCTGCCTGTTATCTCGTGAAAAATACGAATTGATCGTTGCGGCCGCTGATTGCTGGCATGCTGTATCTTCTTTCGTAGATGGGGAAATCCGATCACTGGATTGGGGGGTAGCTTTGGATCGATCTTGAGTATGCAAGAGAGTATGATGTCTGCTTTGGCAAACGCGACATACTAATTCACTGGGGCAATTGTTGGAAAAATGACTTTGGGCCAGGCAGTTGAAGCAGAGAGAGTTAGAGGTTACAAACTGCCTTCGTTCGTCCGACTTCATGTTTCCGAATTTAAAGCACCTTTTGAGAGCATGAGACCCACTGCACAGCGGACATGCGAATCGCCGGGTATGAAAAATGTGCGATTTAGCAGTAATCTGTTTGGGTCCACTTCGTCTAGAGCTTTGGGGTTGGATAGCCTCCAACGTCCGAAATCTGGATTCTAGGAAGTTAAACAATTCGGAGAGTTTGGGAAGTGACGTTGTTGTACCTTGACTCTGTTCCCATAATTGTCTTGTCTCATTTGGCAAACGCTCTAATATAATAAAATTTATCATAGGATCCCATTGATCGGTTCTAACGTCCAAGTTCGCAAGGGTGGCTAGGTATTCGTTCGTAGAGTCTAGCAGTTGACGGATATCAAGGGAATTTTCTGACGAGACATAGCGTTGAGAGAAGAGCGCCTTTAGTGTGGTATTAACGAGAGCTTTAGTATTTTGGTACCTCTTACACAAACAATCCCAAGCTATGGCGTAGTTATCTTCAGTCACATTTAGATATCGTACCATTCTTTCAGCATCACCGGTCAGGCAGGTCTTTAGGTAGTGCATCTTCTGCACGGCTGGTATGCGGTCATTACAGTGAATCATGGATTTGAACATGTCGTGAAACGACAACCATGACGAGTAATCTCCCGAAAACTTGGGGATCGAAATGCGAGGTAGCCTGACATCACCTTGATTCCCCTCATTATTCAGCGGGTTCACACTAAGACCCAGCGCGTTAGTCACATTGTGAGACAAATTGTTTGAAACTTCCGAGCTAGTATGAGAAGTTGAGATGGGGGGAGGGGCTAAACTAGATAAATGATCTTTCAGAATACCATTATATTCATAGTAGATACTGCAAAAATCGTCGTATAAACTACCTTTGAAATAATCACTTTTACTCTCTTCCGGGGACGCTGATGTCTGAATGGTTCTGTCGTTTTCGATAAAAGTCGAATACAACTCGTTTAGGACTTCAATTCGACCTTTAAGATGACCCTCACTCTTTAGCCTTTCCTTAGGGGACTTGTTAAAATTCGCAGTAAATTTCACTATCTGCTCATATAAGGCTGCCTGATCCCTCATCAACTGAACTACGGTGGCCATCTTATCACGGATACGAGAAAACGCCGTAAAGGATTGGAGCTTCGATGTGATTCAAGCAAATTTGCAAATAAACCTTTCTATTTCAATAAACTACAGTGCTCAAAAACTTCTAATGTAACTATTCTCTTTAACAGATTTACCGCATACTTTCCCAAATAATCTTTATTGCAATACGTTTCAATGGGCGAGTGTCTTTGTTCCGGAATTTACCGCTTAAATTCGAAAAAGAAGTCACGTTACTTTAGGAAATTACAAGACGCGAAATTTTCTATTTAAATTTACCGTACAAATTCACCACGAAAACTTTAATCGATCGCCACAAAACCTTATTTGCTTTCTACAAATTTATCCTTCAAAACTGCAAAAACTTTCTAAACACAATAATACTCAAAATTCAAATATACTTTCTTTTAATAGATTTACCGTATAAATCCCCAAAATTCCTTTTGCGACGAGTGTCTTTGTTCCGGAATTTACCGCTTAAATTCGAAAAAAGAAGTCACGTTACTTTAGGAAATTACAAGACGCGAAATTTTCTATTTAAATTTATCGTATAAATTCACAACGAAAACTTTAATCGATGGCCACAAACTTTATCTGCTTTCTACAATTTTATCCTTCAAAATTGCAAAAACTTTCTAAACACAATAAAATACTCAAAATTCAAATATATTTTCTTTTAATAGATTTACCGTATAAATCCCCAAAATTCCATTTCAATTCAACTACAAGACGCGAAATTTTCTATTTAAATTTACCGTATAAATTCACAACGAAAACTTTAATCGATCGCCACAAAACCTTATTTGCTTTCTACAAATTTATCCTTCAAAACTGCAAACTTTCTAAACACAATAAAATACTCAAAATTCAAATATACTTTCTTTTTATAGATTTACCGTATAAATCCCCAAAATTCCTTGTCAATTCAACTACAAGACGCGAAATTTTCTATTTAAATTTACCGTATAAATTCACAACGAAAACTTTAATCGATCGCCACAAAACTTTATCTGCTTTCTACAATTTTATCCTTCAAAATTGCAAAAACTTCTAAACACAATAAAATACTCAAAATTCAAACATTTTCTTTTAATAGATTTACCGTATAAATCCCCAAAATTTCATTTCAATTCAACTACAAGACGCGAAATTTTCTATTTAAATTTACCGTATAAATTCACAACGAAAACTTTAATCGATCGCCACAAAACTTTATCTGCTTTCTACAATTTTATCCTTCAAAATTGCAAAAACTTTCTAAACACAATAAAATACTCAAAATTCAAATATATTTTCTTTTAATAGATTTACCGTATAAATCCCCAAAATTCCATTTCAATTCAACTACAAGACGCGAAATTTTCTATTTAAATTTACCGTATAAATTCACAACGAAAACTTTAATCGATCGCCACAAAACCTTATTTGCTTTCTACAAATTTATCCTTCAAAACTGCAAACTTTCTAAACACAATAAAATACTCAAAATTCAAATATACTTTCTTTTAATAGATTTACCGTATAAATCCCCAAAATTCCTTGTCAATTCAACTACAAGACGCGAAATTTTCTATTTAAATTTACCGTATAAATTCACAACGAAAACTTTAATCGATCGCCACAAAACTTTATCTGCTTTCTACAATTTTATCCTTCAAAATTGCAAAAACTTTCTAAACACAATAAAATACTCAAAATTCAAACATTTTCTTTTAATAGAGTTTCAACTCACAAAGTTCGTAATTTACAGCTAAAAAGTGGCAAATCTGGAAGCGATCACTCACATGGTCACTGAATTGCCTTTGCAGTTAATCTTTCATGATTGTTTTCTATTTTTTTTTTTTTTTTCTAAGACAAAAAAACGCGTGGGACTTTCTGGAGGAACCGTTCTTCCGCTACACCTTATAACCGTGAATGTTACTTATTTAATGGGTTAAGTAATTTGTTTTATGAAGACGAACATTTTATAGTGTCATTTTATTAAGTAATTGATAGACACCAAACACCTTGAATTACACCAAACACTTGAATAATTGTTCTACTAGTTTATGTTATTAATTTCAACGTGCAAATAATTAGTACTCACCTTTGGGGAAATGATCCGGCTCGAAGGACCAATGTTTGAGCTGGGGCGAACCTTTTGGTGATGCTCGGCGGGGTGCGAACGGGTGACAAAAAACCATGAGGTTGAGCTCGTTGCGGATCTTCAACAGGTGAGATTATTTATTTGCTCGGGCCGTCCGGAATTATTAATTTATTAATAACACATTTTTTACGTTATAAACTTCTACTTTATTTGGTTGCTCAACGGTACTTTGTAATGAAATATATTTGTTGCCCAGTAGCTGGGTATTTAGAGAGCGAACTTATTGCCCAGTGGCTGGTTGTCCAGAAAGTGATTCCTTCTCCATCGGCAGATCGGCTCAGAGCTGATAACAGCATCTCCGGGTTCCCCTCC
Organism: Thereva unica; assembly: GCA_949987705.1. Taxonomy (NCBI): domain Eukaryota; kingdom Metazoa; phylum Arthropoda; class Insecta; order Diptera; family Therevidae; genus Thereva; species Thereva unica. The sequence goes on along the minus strand of OX465282.1, from coordinate 78,651,632 downwards.
TGTGCGGCTGGTCGCTCCCTCCTCTAGTCCGGAGAAGAGCGCTTTTCTACAACATGTGCAGTGGCGTCGATCTTGAACAAAAACGTTCAAAATGGACTAAAGAATGGTTACTAAAACGAAGACAGTTTTCACACGTAAATCTCTTAAATGAATTACGACTAGAACCAGGAGATTGGTTTAATTATCTGCGAATGGACGAAGAAACGTATTTAGAGCTGCTCACTTTAGTAACACCATTAATACAAAAACAAGATACCTTTATGAGAAAAAGTATTTCATCACATGAGCGTCTTACCGCCACACTAAGATTTCTTGCCACTGGAAGGAGTTACGAAGACCTAAAATTTTCAACTGTTATATCACCTCAAGCTCTTGGGCAGATTATACCAGAAACGTGCAGTGCCATGTACTCTGTTTTAAAACACAATTACTTAAAGGTAAGAAGAAATTATTTATTTTCTTTAACAGGAGACAAAACTAAAAATACATTACTAAAAGAAATATAATGAATGAAAGGATATTTAGTTACAAATCAGTAGCATCGGGTGAAAAAGTTCCCAAAAAGTATCTCGCATTTCCATGTGTTTGTTGAGAAGCAAGTATTTGATTAGATTTATTTCCGTAGTCTCTTCCGTTATCAAAATCCACATGAGAGCTCGTGCAATCAGATTGCTGATTCTGATAATAGCGGTTTGAGTTAATAGAAGGATTTGTAGCAAACTGTTGTTGATTTACTCCTTTGTTTGTTAAAGACATTTTTGTATTTCTTGTAATGTTTCCCAATGCAGCTTCAAAGAGAACGTCAGATATAAATTTTTCCGCCATTAAAGCAGCATCACGGGGTAACTCTCTCAATTTGTTGGCAAAATTTTTTCCTATAACGTCAAAGTTGTCTTCTTCAATATTCTTATCCAGCTTTGCACTCACTTTCTCCAAAACTTCGTCGGCTCTGTCCTTTATGTTACGCTTTCTTTTGTTACTAACGGAAGAACGTACTGAAGGAGTATTGGAACATACTGACAGCGCCCGATCAGTGCATACATTCTTTTCAAAAGGAGATGCCGGGGATAGTATGGGGGTAAAGTTATATTCATCCTGAAAGAAAACAATTGTATTAAAATAAATTATGCAATAATTAGCTATGATTGTTAAATATAAGTTATATTCATAAGGTTTTTTTATTTTAGTTTCCCAGAACCGAAGAAGAATGGGAAATCATAGCCGAAACATTTGAAAAAAAGTGGAATTTTCCTCATTGTTTAGGTGCTGTAGATGGAAAGCACATAGATATAGTGCCACCTCCAAATAGCGGTTCTTTTTATTGGATTTACAAAGGCAGACATAGTGTCGTATTAATGGCGATCGCTAATGCGAATTATGAATTTATCATGTGCGATTGTGGCACAAATGGTAGAGTATCTGATGGTGGTGTAATTGAAAACACTTTGTTTTATGATAAACTTATAAATGGAACTCTTAAATTACCATCCAGTTGTAAAACAAATAACACTAATGAATCACTGCCCTATGTCTTTATTGGAGATGAAGCTTTCGCGTTGAGAGACAATTTTTTAAAACCATTCAGCCAAAAAGAATTGAACAGAGAAAGAAGAATATTTAACTACAGATTATCCAGAGCACGCCGCATAATAGAAAATGCATTTGGAATAATGGTTGCAAGATTCAGGATCTTTCATTCTCCAATAAATTTAAAATTAGAAAATATTGATAAAATCGTTATGACATGTTGCATTCTTCATAACTTTCTGATTAGGAAGCGCCAGGAAAATTATGCACCTTCAACTTGTTTTTATTCAGAAGATTACAGCACAGGGCACATAGAAAATGGCTTAAACGCAGAACAAGCAACTGCTAATTTACAGCGTGGACACAACAGACATGCATCTGAAGAAGCAAAAAGGGTCCGTAATTTATTTATGAGTTACTTTCATAATGAAGGATCAGTACCCTGGCAACAAAACTTTGTTTAATACTTTGTTGAACTAGATTTCTTAAGATTTATTTTTATTAATAAACATAATGTACATATAAACAAAAAATATAGTTTTTACTTACTTGCTTGCTATTTGTCTCCTCATCAATATTAGATACTGTTTCTCTCGGTGTTTCCTGGTCTGTAAGGAATAATAAGTATTCGTAGTACCACAAATGGGGCTTGTACACCTCAGCAGTCCCCGAACCAGATTTCTTAGATTGTCTTACTTTTTTTAGCTCCTTTCGGAAGCAACCACGTAGGGAGTCGATTTTCTTTTTAACTGATTCTTTTGTTGCAGTGTTATCTACTTCTTGTAGTTTTACTATCATTTCTTCGTAAGCTTTATTTTTTTTATCTCGGTCAGAATAGTCTGTTGATTTAATTTTCCAAAGGCACGGATAGCTTCTATATAATTCTATGAAGTCAATTATAAATTGTTTGCTGAAACTCCGTAGGTCTGTCATTTTGAACAAGAACAAAATTTCTATTAACATCAAAACATAAAATAATTCAAGCTGCGAGGAAGTCGAAACTGACAAAATCCGTCCTTTTTAACTGCGTCGTCCACACACCAGCCGACTTGAACGAACACGATTGAAAACGGACGGTTAAAATCAAGCTGCGGCAGATTTTTTTGAACGCCGGCAAGAAGGACGGTTTTTGGCCACACACAGACCTTTTTACCCGTACAGTTTTACCCGTGCGGTTAAAACTGCCAAAAAAGAACGACGTCTGTGGCCACCTTTACAGAGATAAAATTTGATTTTAACTCGGGAACGAACAATACATTCTGCAGCACAATGTCGTTTGATCCCACACACACACTCGACATTACCAATGCCACTTGCTTCGATGAAATAATCTCCTGCCAGTTCGATGTCTTCTCTCCCAGTAGGAATTCTAGGAAGGCCTTACCGATGGAGCACTGAAATAAGTACTCATCTGGTAAGGGGTAGCCCTTATTTTCTTGGTGAGAGATGAGCCCTTACAAACCCCATTACAGGAGAAGGCAGATGGTAAGGTGTAGCCCAGAATTATACCCAAACAAGTGAGAATCTGCCCGATGACTCAAGGGAGCTTTCCTGGAGTTGTCATAACTTTTATAGAAAAAAAGAAAACGGGCAATTATATTCGTCGACATAAAATGCGACAGTAGCATACTCAATAGCCCGGCTCTCATTCGATACGGAGGACAAGCAGCTTTGGAGAAGTGGAGAATTTAGTTGGGGGACTGCTTAGGTAAAACCACTCTCGGGCTTGGAAAAAAAGGCATTTGTAAAAGATGAAAAAAATAAAAGCATTTCGACACCGGATCACATATTCACAGGCGCCCATGAATATCCCTTTTTGCAATGTTCCATTTGCTGCCTTACTATACCCCTTACAGATGAGCAGTTCTATAAGTACTCTAAGGTAAGTACTAAAGTAAGGCCTTACCCCCTATGACATCGTGTGTAAAAGTAAGCACTTCTGTAAAAGGGTGTGGTAAGGCCTACCCCTTACCAGTAAGTGCTGATTTAAGTACTTCTGTAAGCTTACCGGTCCTACTGGGCTTTGTTGTTGCATACTAATAAATTGCATTTTATCCAAAGCCTTCTATATGTGCATATGTACTGTAGATCCGCTATCGATAACCCACACGCTCTTATTCATTGGTGTGTTGGTTGCTCGTAGCATTGCCATTAACGTCGTATTCCGTTCTCTACTCTCTTGACATTTCGCTGCATAGTGCCCTTTTCTGTGACATCTGTAACATTTCATTTGTTTTTGTGGTTTTTGCTCCCGTTTTGGCTTAGTTTTTGCCCTTGAGAAAAATGCTTGTTCCTGTTCTGGTTCCTGTTTTAAAAGACATCCTTCTGATTAAAACTGTATAAGTATTATTTCGAAATTTGCAAAAATGGGAAAATTATCATGGGTAAAAAATTTAAAAAATGCAGTTACGTCATTGTTCTTCCAATAGACCCCGGTGTAGTTCTTCCAACTCTGACGAATACTTAGATGAAAAAAAGAATACAGTAAGAAACTAACAATATTTTGAGCAAAAAAAATATTTATTTAACAGCAAATTTAAAAACTTGTTAAGACATAAGAACGGTTAATTTATTGCCGTTATTACTTACTTAAAATTACTTTTACAATGAGAAACTGCCCGATTAAAAATAATTTCATGGTTAATTTCCTTACTAGCACGCACGCGCCCGCAGCTAGCACGCATAGCGAACAAACAGGCACGCCACAAAAGTACGTACTCTCCCGCCACAGGCACGCACGCTCCCGCCACAGGGATACACGCTCCCGCCACTGGCACGAAAATATAAAAATTTGTTCGCTAGAGGGATGCACTCTCCCGCCACAGGTATCCACTCTCCCGCCACACGCACGAAAATCTCAAAATGTGCCTGATGACGACTTTACATACATATATAATACTCTTCTCCATCTTTTTTAAGAGGCGTAGAATTTTTATTCTAGGAAAAAAAAAATTTTTCTTTCATTTTAAATTTGAGTTTCGTGCGTACCAGCTGCATGGTAGCTGCGGGCTAGTGTTATTTTCACTCAGACGTGCATGCTAGCTGCGGGCGCCGTGCGGGCTAGTGCATGCCAGCTGCGTGCTAGCTGCGGGCGAATTTCATTTTTACTCGTGATTTATAATATTCGTGCGTACCAGCTGCATGCTAGCTGCGGGCTAGTCTTCAGGCGTGCATGCTAGCTGCGGGCGCCGTGCGGGCTAGTGCATGCCAGCTGCGTGCTAGCTGCGGGCGAATTTCATTTTTAATCGGGTGTATTTTTATTACTACATATTATGGCCCCTGTGCTGAATGTCGAGTCGTGATATGTGACAAATTTTTTGAGTTGAAGAAAGTGACGTTTTAATCGATTTACGATTTTCAGATAGTGGCCTAGAGTGGAAGTGCTACGCGCGAGTTTAGCCCCTCATGCTGAAGGTCGCAATTCGTCTGGAACGCCACTTTCTTCAACTCAAAAAACTTGTCACAAATCACGACTCGACATTCAGCACAGGGGCCATTATCATTCAAACAAATTTTTGAAAAAGGTTTCGTAAAACTTTGGAATAATATTTGCTTGCAACAAGCTTTTCAAATCCCTCTTTTTATTTTCTGATATTTCTTTCTTGGAATTGTATGCTGAATGTAGAATAACTGGCCTTTTAGTTTTCGCTTCTAAATTTCTAGTTCCAATTGTTTTCACCGGCACCGATAGTCAAGTTTCTTTTTTATAGCTTGTCTTATAGTAGTAAATCTTACTCCCCTTTATAATACGTAACATTTTGACTTCTGTTATTTTGATCGGGTCTCCATTAATATTTTTACTATAATTAAAGCCGAGGTCATCGCTCAATCGTTTTAAGTCAACAAAATCATTGTAACTTAATTCCTTAACTCTGTAGGGATTCCCTGTTTTTTTGGCATTTCTAATCAAAAAAACGTATTGTTCGGGAACGTATATATAGGACCAGATTATTTTTAGATTTTTTAAAGATTTCTCAATAACACTGTGTACAGCGTCACCTTCATTTTGTGTGTGGCCACGGATTAAATATTTGCGTTCGATTGAATTAATTTGGTAATTCTCTACGGCATACAAATACATCCTAATTATAAACCTAGAAATAATAGTATCATTATTCAATGAGTATATTACTCACATAGATGAAGTTGTGATAATTGTTTTTTTTTAACTTCAAGTAAAAACGTTACCGGTTTTTCTGCTGGCCTCCGCAGTTATCCGAATAAAATATGACATCGCAACCAGGACGATCGTTGGCTAATTCTTCGAGAAACTTTTAAATACAGCTTCCTATTTCTATTGCACCTCGGTTTCCTAAACCCTCATGCCAAAAGAAACATACCGTCTGGTCTTTTTTTATTTCAGATATCTACAATGAAAATAATGACAGAATTCAGAGTTAAATTTTTGAAGAACTACATTAAACTTACTGTAAAATTATAACAGTTTAGTCTCGACTTATAAAAGAAGGCTGATGTTTGTCCGGTGGGAACAGGGAGTACTGCTTGTAAATCGTAGACGGCCAATACTGTATTAGAACCTTCTGCGTCTACCATTTCTTTATCTTTTGCTTTTTCATTCCGGCTCAATATTTTTTCTTCTTGCTGCAGTTTGTAACTTATCTCCAACCTTTCTTTTTCATCATTTGTTGCATTTTTATACGATTCGCATAGATCGCATTGGTCTTTTCTTGGTGCAAAAAAAAACAATATTAAATTCCGTGTTAAATATACGAGCATAGGTGTCATAATTCCCTGCTTCTAGGTTGTTTGAACTTCGTTGAGTTTTGTAATGTCTGTGTAATTCTGCAATACTAAGACCGCCATCTATAAATTCTCTAGAAGTTTTACACCGTAGATAGTGACTTTCTACTCTAGGTATGCAATTTATATGAAGTCTTATGGGTTCCAATATCTCTGGATCAATCTTGGACTGTTTGCCATGTTTGCCACGTTTATCCTTGGCCATCATTCCAGCACCAGTAACTACGGACTGAATTACTGTCCGGATTTTTCTTTCCGTAATTCCAAAGGTATTAATTAAAAATGTTTTGCATACATGGATTTTGTTACCATCATTCAACAAATAAAATACACAGTCTTTCCGTCTACCTTCTGCAGATGTTATTCGTCTATATTTTACTGCCAGTGGTTCTTCGCATGAACCCAAGAAATCACGCTGGCGCTGCAGTGAGCCTAACTTCCAGTAATTTTCAAATAATGTGGTTCTTTGATCCTCGGTAAATTTTTTTGAGAATCCAAGCTTGCAACGTTCGGGGCAGGGCGGTTTCAATGTTTTCTCTTTAACTAGTTTTACATAGGTTTTTCCCGAGTTCTTTAACATTTTAGTTACATTTTTCCTCCACTTAGCTGGGTTGCGCTGCCTTTTCTTTCCTTTCTTAACAGGAGAATCATTATTGACATTGCGGGTGTTCTCACCATTTTCATTTTCTGAAGAACTACTGGATTCATTGGTATCTGATAATAAGTATTCATCACTATCTTCCGCTGGAAAAGGTTCCTCAATCTCTGGTTCCTCATAATATAAACGTTTTGAAACGTTTCTGGAATCGATGTCGGAAGATTTTGGTAGTTTGTGAGTTTATTATTGCTGGGTGATTGGGTGACTCTTGGAGATTGTGTAGCACCATATTTAGTATCGTTCTTCCTCTACTCTCCATTTTTGTATTGGTAGGTACTCCAAAATTTATTAGATTGCTATGAAAAAGAATTATTAGTTGCAATTTGTCTTGATTACTAAAATAAAACCAAAATTAATTTGATTAAAACCGAAGCAAAATTGACGCAAAGAACATTTATGTCAACGAAAAGTCACAATTGTTAGATTAATAATGACACAATGAACATTTACGTCATTGTTGCCCTCGACGTGAGTCAAATATTATTAGTTTTCAGGTATATAATGACACAATAAACACTTACGTCGTTGTTGCACTGAATTTAGGTTGAGATGCCAGGATGACAATAACACAATTATTAGTTACGTCAATGTAGCACTGAACTTACATCAAAAACTAATTTAAAAAATGGCGAATTTGCACTTACGTCAGTGTTTCCGCGGAGCGCATGTACTACTATAGAAGTCGTACGCGCAACTGAATGTTGCGTCGTTGTTCGCGCCAAAAGTCAATAGAAATCGATATTCTGCATAACGACACATCTGCTCTCTATCGGAACTTAAATGAATTAACATTACGCTATTTCAAGCGTTTTGACGTGTTTAACTAAAAATTTAAAAAAAGGCATTTACGTCGTTGTTCTTCCGGAGGTACAAATGATCTCAAAATATTTTCATAAAATTCGGTCGAACCGTTTTTTTGTTTAAACGACGTTTATGATTTTTGTACCTGCACGATACCGCGCGAACTAAAAACTATATAGTTAAGTAAAACACTTTTTACTTTTAATTTTAAAATTTCATTTATTCAAAAATCTTAATATCGGCTCTTCCCGATCCGGAGTACACTTAGAACTGACCTCAAAAGTTATTACTGCTGTTTTTCGCTTACAAGTAAAGTTGCAACGAAGGCGATTCTGGGCGACTCGCTTTTCTTAGAAACCAGAAGGGAAAATTTTATGTGGACATAGTTCCTCATAATGAAACCTGAGTAACTTGTCACACGTTGAAAACAATTTAACATTTAAAATGGATTAAATTACGTTAGCAATAATCGTATCGTCTAGAAAATAATTGGAATTATATTACTCCTCCATCCCCTAGAACTTCTGCTCCCGAAAAAGGATCTGGAACAGATGGGTTATTTTGTATATCCGCCTCGTCTTTTGTTTTATCATGTAATTCGATTGTAGCTGTGGTTGCAATTTTACTTGTAGGCTTACAAAGAAAAATTATTAAAATTATTGCAATTATAATCAATGAACTTAGGCATAGCAATGTATAGCTCATTACATTGTTCTTAAATTCTATGTATTTTATAGTTCCCCTATTTTGCATGCTTGTAATATGTAATTCTTTTAGGTCTACTTTGTTGTTTAAGAGTTTTGTAAAATTAATGTTGGTTATGTGGATTATACCACCATCTTTAAAGCTCTCGATTTTATTTCTGAATGCTATATTACCAATTTCCAGTTTGCAATTGCTAAACTTTATTATGTTATTATTTGTAATGGTTAACTTGTGCTGAATACAATTTTGAGTCACTTGTATTGTTAGCAAGTTCTTTGTTACGATTATTCCGTTATCTACTTCTATAATAGACATGTTAGTGTATATCTTCATACGACAAGTATTACTCTTTTTAAATGCATTTTTTATGCAGCCATGTTTATGCTCCCTTAAATCTCTTTTTGAGATTATACTTTTATCATACGTAAAAACATCGTTATTGTTTAAGATTACTTGTGTAATGTCATAATCTAGCTCCTCGTATTGATTATTGGGGATTGGAATAATTAACGCGTTGTAATAAGTTTCTTCAGTTCGCTTTGGAATACTAATTACAAATATTAGGAAGGAATTTTTGGATAAGATCCTGTTTTTAATAAGAGGCAGAATGGATGCAGATATATTATAGTTTTGAATTTCGTCGTTTGTAAGCGTGTCATGAGGTAAAATGTCCAGCCTGCTCATTAAGATTGTGTCCGAAATTTTTTCAAGTTGTTTGTTCATCGCGTTAAGGTCAGCGGAGATTTGTAATGTGAATTTTGTTATGTCGGCCGTTTCTGTTAGGTGTTTTGCTTTACTCGTAATGTTATTTAGATACTCTTGAAGTATATATTGTTGGTCGTTTACATGTCTAATGGTTTCGTCTAGATTTTTAATTAAATTGTTGTTGATCACAACTTGTTTGTTTAACTGATCGGCCATTTGCATGGTATTTTTGTCTAAGTTATCTAAATGTTTAGAAATTTCTTCCGCGTCTTCGTCATCCATAGTTCCAAATAAAAATTTCATGCTAGGGCCAATAAAATTTATCGCCCCTCTTTTCTCCCGTCGTTTACTCAATATATCTGGCATAATCATTTTAAGATTATGTTTTGCCAACAAAAATTCTCTCATAAGCAATTTGTGTTCGCCAGCGTTTACTGGAAGGTTAAGGAGTTTTATGTTCTTGCCTAATACACACGAAAAAATGATAGGACCAAATTAAAAATCATTAATATACCAGCTTAATATATAAGGAGAGGAAAAATTTGTTGGTAATTCATAGGTTTTACTAGTACTATTTTATATGCATTAAAACAATTTTTGTTTAGTGTTAAATTCGTTTTTTATTATATTTGAAAAGATTTAATAATCGGTACTGCCGCCTCGATTAATTATTACTTGTTGTAGACGTCGTGGCATGGAATTTATTAATTTTTGAATTGTATCCAAACCTATGTTTCTCCATTCAGTGGTAATAGCTGTTCTCAGCAGACGGATGGATTCATATTAGCGACCATTGTGAAAAACCCGTTGAGATAACATTGCCCACATATTCTCTATAGGGTTTAAGTCGGGGCTACAGGGTGGCCGCTTCAATAATGGAATGCCACGAGACTCGAAAAAGGCATTTGTATACTTTGCGGTGTGCACCGCAGCATTATCTTGTTGGAATATCCATTCACTTCCGTTAACATCCTCACCAAATTGAATTAAAACATCATCCAGCAACTCCACATACTTTATAGCATTCATTTTTGTAGTAATGAAACAAATAGGGGATTTGCCGTAGTACCCTATAGCTGCCCAAACCATTAGCGACCCACCACCAAAATTCCTTACCATTCTGTCTTGTCTTTTTGTACGTTTGTCGTGCCAATATTTTTGAAGACCGTCCGGACCGTCGAGATTAAATTTCTTTTCGTCACTGAAAAGTACTTTTGTCCACTCTTCTTCCCAAAATTGGAACTTTTCTGAGAAATTTAATCTCAGTTGTTTGTGGCGTGCTGTTAGTCTAGGTTTAGGATCTCTTTTAATATATTTTAAGTTATTATCGGCCTGTAAAATTTGTCGGACTCGTCTGACACCTATTCCAAGACTTAACGTGTGTCGAATTTCGGCTGGACTGTTGGATTTATTGGTGGCTAATCTTTTAATTTCCCTTATTTCTCTAGCAGATACCAATGGTTTTCTTCCTGAACTCTTTTTTTTGCCATAGTTTTCTTTCAATTTCAGGAAATTTATGATCACTGTCTTACTCCTATGGATCCGAGCTGCTATCTGCCTAATTGTAAGTCCGCTATTCCGATAAGCAAGAATTTGACAACGCTCCATTTCCGTTAATTGTTTTCCAGGAGCCATTTTCCGCAAATTCCATAGCTATTGATGTATAGTTAAGTAAGAGCAGTCAATAAGCATTTCACTTTACTTACGAAATCAAAATGAATGAAAGATCTAAAGATTACTTCTTTGGTTTTTGTAAAAAGTTAGCTAACAGGAGTTTGGATACACTTTAGTCTTATCAATATTTCGCACTAAAATGCTTGTGAAGTATGCTGCATTTCGTCGTGTACACGTCAAACAAAAAATAAAAAGTAGCTTTGGGTGCATAGCGACATTTTTGATCAAATAGAAAAATATACTAAAATAAATGCATTACGTGTGTGATTAAATGCATGCATATATTTTGGTCCTATCATTTTTTCGTGGGGTGTACATTTGTATATTGCTCTAAATCAATTATGTGTAGTATTTTCACATAGTGATCCACAATTAGCTTTTGGTCCAATCGATATAAGGCAAACCCGTTATCAGTATTTATTGGCGTAACTTCAATTAGTTGCCCCAAAGTTAAAGGAAAAAGGAAAATAATCGTGACTATACAGAGCATCTGAAAGAGAAAGAAAAGGAAAGTGTGTATTTTCCTATGAAATGAAAACCTTATTTAGCTTTGGTATTTAAATTTTCGTTTTAATTGAGTGGTGTAATATCTTGTTTTTCGTTTATTGCTACTGTCGATTACATAGTCCCCAGATTTTTCATGTTTTAATAGTCTCTTATATTTTGGTTTATTTTTTTCTATATTTCTATTAAGAATAACATTTTCATGAACTACAAATTCTTTGTCGCGATTTTATTTACCTTATTTTCTTCAAATTTTTTTGCTAATATTTCTACTTGACTCCGATCTAATTTTTTTATTAATAAAATCAATTGGTTTCAGTTTAGTCGTTGTGTGTATGCTGTTGTTGTAACAAGTTACTGCTTTAAAAATTCGTTCACTTATTTCAGTTTTTGGTTTCTCGACAGTTATGATGCGTAAGTGCTCATTAAGCGTGCCGTAAAGTCGTTCGACATCAGAATTGCCGGTTTTGTTGTAAGCAGTTGAAGTGTGAAATTCAATTTGGTTCTCCTTTAAAAACAGCTCAACCGAGTTATGGATAATACATCGTTCATTATCGAATACTAATTTCTTCATTTTTCCTAAATACTGAATTCTTTTTTTAAATGCTGTTAAAATCGATATCCAGGTGCGTTCTAATTTATGGACAGTGGCGTACTTAGAAAATTTGTCAATGGTAGTCAAATACATGATATTTCGGGGTAAAACTACAGTATACCAGTACCCACCTCCGGGCGGAGCCCCCATTCCATATATGTAAAACATACCTAATTTTTCTATTACAACTTTTGTTGTGGAGTAATCTGTAATTTCACGTTCGGCATCAGTACAACTTTCACGGATTTCCTGGATCCTTGCGCATATATACCAATGCTAAGATTCGCCTGGGGAGTTCCTAATTTTAGAAGAGCCTGCAGGATGATTTACAGTATTAATTCCGACATTAGTACTACTTTCACGGATTTCCTGGATCCTTGCGCATGTTTGCCAATGCTAAGATTCGCCTGGGGAGTTCCTAATTTTAGAAGAGCCTATAGGATGATTTATAATTGGAAAAATAAAATAAAAATAATAGCTTTTATGGTAATTAATGTTATTATTATTATTATTAACAGTTAACAAACAAAAACCAGCCTACTATTACTATTTACTTCACTATTAACTTGAAAGAAATCACAAAAAAAGCATTCATATTAAAATGTACCATAAATTTAATAAAATATAATGCAAATAAAATTTACTCTTTAATTAATAATTTGGTAGTCCTGAAAAGGACCGATTGGTTGCCCTGAAAAGGACATTTTTAATGATATGTGCAGTTTTATTATTTTATTTTAATGGCGGATATAATTCGCTTACCAATTCAAAAATTTTTTTAATCCGTTCATTTGATTGGAATTCTCGTTTAAATAAAAATTCGTTTAACTATCCTTTTAAATGTGCTTCTTTTGTGACAAACCTTGGTATATTAGCACGGACTTCACGCCAAAGCCGCTCTATATTTTGCGTATGGGCGCCTATAATTAGAAATATATGTATATATGATTACATTTTTAGTGTTACTATTATTTTATATATTAAATACTTTAATTAAATTAATATTATTCAAAACTTACCTGTTTGAGGGTCGACAAAATTTTGAGAGTGGTTCACAGTGAAGTGTATAAAACCTTCTCTCTCTAGCGTGTCATATGCCCTCCACATATCAGAAATTATAGTCGTTCCAGGTAGAACATATTGTTTTATAATGTCTACTAAAATTTCTCTTGTACGGTTAGCGACAGGGACTATAAAAACTCGCCCGCTTCCCCGTTCGATACCCCCAAAAATCCATTTTCCATCGATTATCCGCCCACGGTTGTATTTCCTCTTCCCAATTTTAGCTTCGTATATTTCAACTGTAGCTCCTACCCCGCCAATTTTCGGAAATTGGGACTCTACCCAATAAGTGCACCCCTAATTAGAATGATCATTAAATATAATTTCAAATTATCAAAAATAAATAAAAACAATAATGAAAAAAATTATTAAATTACCTCCCGACAAAAGCTTTGCCAATCCACAACGGTATTATTATTTAATTGAAGTTCTCTTTTTAAAAAATAATGTCGTGGCGGCTTAATCATCACGAAATACGCGACGAAACATTCGTGCAATCTCATAATTACGTTGTATATCCGAGGCAAAATAAAAAATATTTTATTTACATAAAAAAACATAGAAATTTAAAAAATCGTAATTACAATTTATCCACTTACCTTTAAATTATTATTTATTTCACTGATTATTATTAAATTATTATTTATTTCACTGATTATAATTATTATTTTAATTTTACAATAGCGCTTTTAACAATTTGCAACACTTTCCGCAGAAAACTGAAACAAGGAAGTTTTTCAACTTTAAGCAGAAAACTTAAATAATTATAGTTATAACGGTTATAACGAATAAAGATGTTTGTAATTATGCTAAAATAACAAAATTAAAGTACGATTCAACTAGTAGCTTAATTTTTTAAATTTTTGTTAAATTTTTTTAAGAAAACGTGTCGTAATATATATACAAATAAAAAAAGAAAACAGTAAGTGCTTTATAATATTTTATTAAATTTATGGTACATTTTAATATGAATGTGTTTTTTGTGATTTCTTTCAAGTTAATAGTGAAGTAAATAGTAATAGTAGGCTGGTTTTTGTTTGTTAACTGTTAATAATAATAATAATAACATCAATTACCATAAAAGCTATTATTTGTTTTTTTTTTTATTTTTCCAATTATAAATCATCCTATAGGCTCTTCTAAAATTAGGAACTCCCCAGGCGAATCTTAGCATTGGCAAACATGCGCAAGGATCCAGGAAGTCCGTGAAAGTTGTACTGATGTCGAACGTGAAATTACAGATTACTCCACAACAAAAGTTGTAATAGAAAAATTAGGTATGTTTTATATGGAATGGGGGCTCCGCCCCCCATCCCCCCGAATGTGTTATTGCTTGATTAACAACAGTATCGCTTCTTCGTCTGTTATATCTGTTATTCGAATATTTGATTTCAATAGTTTTAGTTCGGTGTTATTAGAAAAAAATTCTACGTAGGCATCCTGAAATTTTATGAAAAGTTCATTTTCATTGCAGTAAATGCACATTACTCGTTTATCTTTTAGGATTCTTCTCATTATTTCGACTAAGTCGCTATTTTGATCTATAACCACATGAGTTTGCACCTTACTATTTACTATTTTTAAAAAGATTTTTTCTTTTTCTCCTGTTGAGATATCTATTTGATTTTTTTAGTGGTTAATTGGTTTTTCGGTTATATACAGGCAGCGTGTTTCATCCTCTTCGGCGCTGTACACGGTAGCCTGTGTTGATCTTTGCTCTTCGCTAGGATCGGTATGATTGTGAAAGCAAATATCAGCATTTTTAATTATGGAGCTATTTTCTCTTGTAAGAGGATAGAATTTACTCAATCCATTTGCTACTACATTTTCCTTTCCTTTTAAGTAACAGACATCATCATATTCATTAAGCTGAATTTTCCAGCGCTGGAGTTTCATGTTTGGTTCTTTAATGTTGTTAAGCCAAACTAATGGCTTATGGTCCGTGAAAATTTTAAAGTGCCTTCCGTAAAGGTAGATACGGAAGTATTTGATAGCCCACACAATTGCGAGTAACTCCTTCGCAATTGTTGAATATTTTGATTTGTGGTTATTTAGCGTTCTTGACGCATAGTATATAGGATGGTGATTTTGACTTAGAACTGCTCCGAGGGCGTAATTTGAAGCATGCGTTTTCAAATCAAAAGATCGACTGAAATCCGGGCTTTTAAGAATTGGATCACTAACTAGAAGAATTTTTTATTTATTAAAGGCGTCGATGTATTCTTGATCTGATTCATTTATTTTAGTATTGTTCTTTAAATATTTAATTATAGGGTACGCTACTCGATCTTTGATGAATTTCCTATAAAACCCTTTTATGCCTAAAAATGAACGCATCTCTTTGAGGGTGTGTGGTAGTTTCATTCGTTGTATTGCCTCTACTTTTTTATCGTCCGGCTTAATTCCATCCTTGGTAATTATATGTCCCAAATAACTTGTAGTCGCCTTCGCAAATGCGCATTTATCACCCTGAATTTTTAAATTTGTTTCACGAAGTCTTTGTAATAATTTCCTTAAACTGACAAGATGCTTCAAAGCTTGTGGAAAAAATCAAAATATCGTCGAGATAGACCACGCAGATTTTATTAATGAAATCTTTCAACCCTCTGAAATCTCTGAAACGTGGCGGGGGCATTTCTAAGCAGTGTTGCCAATCTTAGAAGCAGGAAAGCGCTAAAACTTAGCGCCTATATAAATGAATGAGCGCTAAAATTTAGCTCTAATTTAATTGAAGGAGCGCTAAAAAATTTAGTGCTCTATCTGATAACAGTCTAACTATAGGACATAATTAAACTTATCCATTTTTTGTTAAGAAATTCGAGCGAGCGGTAGTTCTTCTGTCGCAATTCAAATTGAAATACCACTTCTTTTCCTCTTGGTAGAAGAATTTAGTACAAATACGCAATAAGGAAAAGCACAATATTAAGTAGAGCAAGCGTTTAATTCCTGTTTTTAGGAAATGATCTGTTAATTTCCAAAAGTTGTCGCTCAAAAAACTATTTCGAAGATGAAAAGCGCTAAGAATTTTTTGAAAGCACTAAACTAGCGCTTACGCGCTAAAGGCAATTTTTAAGCGCCGAAACTCATTGATTAGCACCAAATCTAGCGCCCAAAGCGCTAACTTGGCAACACTGTTTCTAAGCCCAAAAGGCATTCTTAGAAATTCATAATGCCCGTTTCTTGTAGAGAAGGCTGTTTTAGGTCTATCTTTTGGCAGGACTTCGATTTGGTGAAATCCTTGGGCCAGATCTATAGTTGAAAAATAGTTGCACTCTCCGAGTTTATCGAAAAGTTCTTCCATATTGGGCATGGGAAATTTATCATTGATTGTTTGTTCATTTAGCTTTCTATAGTCCACTACTATTCTCCATTTCTGTGGGCCGGAATTATCGTTTTTAGGCACCACCCAGATGGGAGAATTATATGGGCTATTACTTGGCTGAATGATTTTTTGTTTTAACATCTCTTTTGTTTGTCGATCAACTTCTTTTCTATGTACCTCCGGCTATCTATACAATCTGGAGTAAATTGGGACGTCGTTTCGAGTTTTTATTTCATGTTTGATGTGATTGGTAAATGAGAGATTATCTCCTTCTTTAAAAAACAAGTCCTTATAAGACATTATGAGAATTTTTATTCTGTTTAGATCGGTTTTGTTTAGATGTGTTGCATAAGTTTCGTTAGGGGTAACTTTATGGTTGCATTCGTTATTGAATATATCAGTAACGCTTTTTAAACAGCTTCTTGCATACATTTCTTCTTCTTTAAATAAAATGGTATTACGGCGTTTCTGGTTGTCAATAGGCGATCTTTATAGCCAATATTCGCGTCTAAATCAACTAAAATGTTGTTTCCTATGAGCCCATCGAATGATTTGACTTACGCAGCATGTTTTTGACTCATTGAACTCTTTGAAAATGATAATATTGTCGCATACCTTTAAAAATACATCTCTTCCATTTCGGTAAATGGAGTCGCACACTTCTATTACAGCTTTGCCAATAGAGCGTTCCGATAGTTTTGTGTTTTCGTCTAACTCTTTGAACGTTTCTCCAGTGGCCAGAAACCGCAAAACTACAGTTAACTTTTCTTCCACCGGTATGCACAACCTCATATTTGTGTCCACCCTCAATATATCTTTTTGTACAAGTGACAATAGTCTTCGGAAACACATTTCATCCATTCTCAAAAGACTTTTGAATCGTTCACCGTCGAATGACAATCTGTATTCACTCAATAAAAATTGAATGCTTCCAGACTCAGGCCTTGTTTCTCGCCATTTTTTTACCCAGCATCTTTTTCTTTTGGACGCAATTTGATGTATTTCAACAGCAGCTTCTTCAACTGAAAGAAGGTCCAACGCTGCTTTTGTTAAATATAACATGGCCGCAGCTTCCTCCAGAGCCATTCTAGATAAACTGAAATAGGTATAGTTACTATTACAATTTCTCCCGGAACATCGAAGGATATTTTTTAATTCTTAGAAACTGATATTGCTCGGTTCTGTAATGCCACTTCAAACTCGGCCCGAGATGTTAACTCAGGATTACCTTTTCTGTGGGAAATTTAGTTAGTTATTCATATAACCATTTATGTTGAGAAGCGCCTTTCCGCGAAAACTTCAACTTAACTGCAGTTCCATTTAAATTTGCACTACAGAACCGGACAAAAACCAAATAATTAATCAACACAACTTAGTAATTCAATTTTCAATGGAATTCTTAATCAGATACGAGGATTTTTTTATGTTTTCATTAGTTTTCATTGATTTATATTAGTACTTACCTTATTTGGTTTTATTATTCAACAATAAATTAATTTTTATGAATAAACAATTCTGCACAAAACACTATATATAAATGACAACTCCGTAAATCGCTATGACAGGATTCAAAAAGCCAACTATAAATAAATAGAAACGCAAACACACACATCGATCTTTTCTTGTAAAGACAAGAAAGTTACGCACGAGAGAGTAGGACTCGTGTCTGCCTGGAGTATCAACATTCCGCATGCAGAATGACCCCTCGTGTCTGTGTGGCCATTATTTTGGTTTTGTCTGTAGTTGTTATATTGGTGGTTAAGATTACCATAAGCGGTATTGTTTTTGTGCACATGGTTCACGTTGGGTTTAAAATTGCGTTGGTTGCCACGGTTATAATAGGAGTTTGGGGAAATTGGACTTGGGGTTGTGAGGGGAATGATAATTTTGAATCGTATTTTTAAAGCTACTACTACTATTTCTACTGAGATTATTATGAGTAGCTGAGAGATAACCACGTCGTACTAATTAATCGAACGCATTATCTAATGTTTGGGGGTCGCGACAACTAATAAGATTTTTAGGTAATGATGGTAATCCTTGTGTAAACAAACTTAAAGCTAGTGTTTGATTAGCAGTTATTTGCGCATTAAGATCTACTTCACCGTTGAGTACATAAGCATTATTTATTCTACATAATAGTGAAGTTATTTTCTTATAAAATGATTCCACTGTAGAGTCACATCGACAAAGTCTGAGTTCATTAATTAATTCTGGAATAGTTGTTCTTTCCCCGTAATTTCTAGTCAAACAATTTTTTAATTCTAACCAAGTGGTTATAACGCCGGTTCTAATTAAACTTTCCTTAGCTCTCCCAACAACTTTATCTAAAATGTATCCGAGCACGATTACTTTATGAGGATTATCTAAGGTATCTATAATCGGTATAAAGGACTCAATTCTAGATAAAAATCCTGCTAAATCATATTTGTTACCATCGAATGGTCGGATATAACTTATATGTTTTGCGAGGTATTCAAGAGTGATCCGATTTTCAGCATCCATTTGTAACTGTCGGGATAGGGAGTGCCGTAGCACGAAGTAAAAGAAACTAATCAAAACATCTAGAAAAACGACCATCGTCACAAAAAAGGAAACTCAGAAAAGGGGGCTGACAATGAGGTGGCTGGGAAGGCTTGACCGCCTTGAAGTATTGCCGAAGCATGTGCATCCGCTGCACCGATCGTTGGCACGACATGCGGTGCACTAACTAGCTCGCCGGGTGGGGTGGGCTTCGCGGAACAGGGATGCAGAAAAGTGACAGGTTATAAACATAAAACTCGTGCCTGATATCGATTTATAGAAGAGCGGCGGTGGCGGAGAGATACGAGCCTATCGAGGCCAACAAGAGGGGGCTATTAATTAGGGGAGTGAGGTGGTCACTGATCATCCTGTCATTATCAAAGGAGGTCCCAAAATAACTACGTTTTTACAAAGAAGAAGCACTTACCTTAGGTGGGGAACATTGTAGTTCCTGGGGGCCTCACTCCCCCCCCCCTTTAAAGAACTTCTAGCCGCTCATTTTCAGTATTCATATGTACATATATGTTAATTATGAAGGTTGGGATGAACAATTCGACTTTAATTTCTAGTTATTGATATTCAATTTTATTTTTGTTATAGTCTTTATTATCTTTGTTCATTTATTTTGTTTTTTTTTCTGATTATTATCTTTATTCATTTATTTTGGTTTTTTCTGATTATTTTTATTTATTTATTAACTTCCCAGTATAGGAAGTTATTGTAATCGGTCCGAAAATCGAAATCGAAAATTTCAACGTATTTTCATCTTTCAAGGTCCCAGGAGCATTTTAAGCAAAAAATTGGGAGGAAGTATGTGTGTGTGTGTGTGTATGTGCGTACGGATGTGGTCATTTTTTCCTGCACGATATCGCGCGAACCACAACTGATATCGACTTCGTTGAGATGTTGTTTGAAACGTATTAACCGAAATATGATCTGAAAAGAATTTCATGAAATTCGGTCCAGCCGTTTTTTTGGTTGAGCGACGTAAGTGATTTTTGTACCTGCACGATATCGCCCGAACCACGAAAGATATTGACTTACTTGAGGAGCCGTTCGAAGCGTATTAGCGACAATATTATCTGAAAAGATTTTTATAATATTCGGTCCAGCGGTTTTTTGGTTTACATGACTTAAGTGATTTTTGTACCTGCACGATATCGCTCGAGCTATAAAAGATATCGACTTAGTTGACGTGCCGTTCGAAGAGTATTAACCAAAATATGATCTGAAAAGATTTTCATGAAATTCGGTCCAGCCGTTTTTTTGTTTAAGCGACGTAAGTGATTTTTGTACCTGCACGATATCGCCCGAACCACGAAAGATATTGACTTACTTGAGGTGCCGTTCGAAGCGTATTAGCGACAATATAATCTGAAAAGATTTTTTTAATATTCGGTCCAGCGGGTTTTTGGTTTAAATGACTTAAGTGATTTTTGTATCTGCACGATACCGCGCGAACTAAAAACTATATCGACTTCATTGAGGTGCCGAAAAACATTAATACATTAATTCATTCATCCTAATCTTGTAAGTGCGCACATTTAGTTTGACATTTTAGCGAAGATATTGATAAACAATTGTGACAAATTCTCGGTATTATGCATATATTCTATATTGCCTATTGTTCATTTATTATTAAAATATCCAATCATAATATTCAACATCCATCATACTGGGAAGTTGATCGTGTGGACCGAAAGGGTCGAACCCACATCCCAACTAGTTTTGTTTTTTTCTGATTATTTTTATTTATTGATTTTGTGTTTCCCGATTATTTTTATTTATTGATTTTGTTTTTTTCCGATTATTTTTATTTATTGATTTTGTTTTTCCCGATTATTTTTATTTATTGATTTTGTTTTTCCCGATTCTTTTTATTTATTGATTTTGTTTTTCCCTCAGAAATGTAAAGCCATATTCTTGGTCATCATGTCATCATGAGGAAAAACAATATGGTAATTTTTGTTTAATTGATAATATTAGTTGCCGTATCTTAATTATTTATTATTATTTATTTATTAATTCAGACTCCTATTGTTCACTAATAAAATTATTTGTACAGGACCTCTAAATATTGATCAAGCCATAACGAAGTGGAAAGATAAATAGCTTCACCTACACTATATGTTCACCTGAATCCTTTTGACTTTATTTCCCCTTCTCTATTCTATTTAAACAATAATACAAATAAATTGAGTTCGCTTACTGTTATAGCTTTTCGTTTACTTTATATTACTTAAAAGTAAGGAAAAGGAACTTTTACCGGTTGAACTCTGAATTGTGTGTTAAATATTACTTTTGTCAACAAAGTAACTTGAATTAAAAAAAAAAAAAAAAAAAAAATGTAGTTCACCAATGCCAAAAATATATATATAAAAAGTTTATTATAATAAAAATAAATTGAGTTCGCTTATTTAATTAGTAAGTAAAATTATAGCTTTTCATTTACTTTACGGTACTTAAAAGCAAAGAGAACTTTTACATGTTACAACTTTTAATTGTGTGTTAAATATTACTTTTGCCAACAAAGTAACTTGAATTTAATAAAAAAAAAACAATATAGTCGTTCTACAATGCCAAAAATATTTATATAAAAAGATTATAGGGTGCCTTGGGCATACCCCAAAAATATAGGAAGATTAATACTTACAAACGTAATATAAATCGGTGCTTCCGATTATTGAAATTGTAGTTGATACATTGATTTACCTAAATTTCCTCGCATATGTCCAATCTTGTTTTTTTATTGAAATTTTATCTAATCAACAAGTCGAATTCCCTTTTTTCCAACAATTAAAAGAACAACTTTTTTGTTTTTTATATCTAATTTTCCTTCTAAGCACTTAAACCACTAATTCTCGCACCACGCATGGTGACCAACTTTCTTCGACTCTCCGGAACTCTATCCGACGCGCCCGTCCTGGCATGTCAGCTTCAGCCTCCCTCCCTTTATCTCTCGAAAACGCCCGATCAGGCGATCTGTCGTAGGCAGGAACAAAAACACGCACCGTTATCCCGCATTCCTGGGGCCCTTTTCTTATTTCCTCGTTTTAGTGCCGTCAGAGTTGATTTCGTCCAACGGTACTGAAATTTGGGGCCTGGTATTAGTGTGTATGGGGTTGCCAGCTTTTAATTTGTCGGGATTTTTAATAATTGGTCGTTAATTTTGGTTTTATGGGAATTTTACTTACAGGCGACCGTTACAGCGCGCGTCACCTAGATGTCGCCAGGGGAGAGGGGACGCGAAAAGAATAAACGGGGGCCTGCTATGGTGATTTTTGGCCAAGGTGTGGCTCACCCACTCCGTGAGAGAGTCTCATGCTCTGCCGCTTGTTTTCTTCTTAGAGGAGGTAAGGTTAAAATTTCCTCAGGCTCTGCTGAGTTGTTCCCCGGCTAGTGGTATGAGGCAACATTCAGCGGTCATTCCGCCGCGCCCTCGGAGGGCAGACTAGCGTGACGCCGTTTTAAATGCTTCCATATTATCCGCCTCGTTGTGGATTTCCTCGAGTACGAGCAATCATTTAGGACAACGGCGCTCGTCAACGGCCACGGGTTGGTTTTCCTAAAAACCGTTACACCATGCGCCTCCTACAGAGGCTGGCACGAGTGACGTTTTGTTCCGTCCGGAATAATCCTAACTCTGCATGTCACTCGTGCTCTTTTCGGCAGGCGTCTTATAGGGTCGATTGGGCCTCATGAGCCTGAAGGGTGTCTAGATTCGTCGGCTCTATGCTCAAACGGACATAATCCTGGCGATGTTAGGTTTCCATGGAAGATGGCGGCGAAGGTTTTGGCGGTCGGCGCGATGATGGTGACAGAAGCTTTGGCTTCAGGCATGAAGCTCATAGAAGCAATGGAGGCTCAGAACAATTTGATCAGGACAATGAAAATCGATTTGGGAATCGTGATAGTCGCCTTGGGATGGTCTAGAAGGAGGTGGGAAAGGAAGAAGAAAACACGACGAAGAGCGTGGAGATTGGGATAAAGCAATAGAAAAACCAAGAGATTTTTACATACCCCCTGAGCCAATAGCTACGGTGACGTCTTCGATTCGGGAATTAGCAGTGAAATTGATTTTAAAAATATGACAGGATTCTTATTATAATTACCGATGGAGCTCTTCCTGCTATCACTCCCTTTCAAGAATCCGGATTAAAACTGCTAAGACTGCTGGATTTTGTTGGCAAAGGTTTTATTAAATCTGAAGATATTCGTTCTATGGTAGTAGAGGGAGCTGATAGAATGCTCGTCATGGGCTTTTTGTTTTTAGTTGAGAAGATTATGAATCATCCGACAATTCGACCAATAACTGATGGACAAATTCTATTGTTTACTGCTACTCTCCTTGTAGAGATACAGAGATTGGTCGGCCCCTCTTAAATAATTACGTATTTCTAGTCATCGGAAAGTGGACGTCGTGAAACTCGGTCTATTAACTCCTCCTCCCAAGGCGGGGCGGCGTGACATGTAGACTGGTCTGGCAGCCTTAGGGTAAATTCTGACATTAAAACCCGGTCCCAGACGACCAAGCGTAACAACGAGGTGTACCATCCGCTAGGGATGCTACCTAAGCGGACCTCTGCGGGTACCCTATTATTAACCGGTGAAGCCGGCGAGATGCCTTATTAGGGCTACTCGGGTTGGACTTGCTTCCAAAACCGCTGGGTCGCGACATGGCGGGACTGTTTTGAACCTAATCGAGCCTTAGTTAGCTCGTCAGACCCTAATGTCCTTAGCGTGGTATATGCCAAGGCTACGCCCTGTCAGATCCTCCAACTCGTATCTGCTGGTGCCTATCGCTCTCTTCACCCGTGCCTTGGTGAACTTGTCGGCTAGTTTAGCGCAGAAGCGTTCAACTTTCTTACTGACTGGGAAGGTCCTATAATACACAGTCTGGCTTGGCGAGAAGCGTACGGCCTTACAACGTAAGTTGTAATTTTTCTGGTGCCTAGCGTGTGCAGCGGCGAGCTGGAGCTCTACTTGCTCACGTAGGGCTTGTCCGCGGTCCACTGCTGGTAGCACGGCAATCCCTCCTTCATTCAGAGCTTCCAGGGTTTTCAGCAGTGGGTACGCTGATCCGTGAAGGACCATGGGGTATCCGAAAAGAGCCTGATAGGGAGAGGTGCCGATGGACTCGTGGCGAGTGCTCCGGAAGGCGCACTCTATAGCCGACAGGTGTTTGTCCCAGTCACGGTGATCGGTGCCAATATAAGCGCGGATGGCCGACAACACTGAACGATTTACTCGCTCAGACGCATTGGGGTGCGGAGCATAGACTGCCGTGCGTAGGTGTTGTATGCCGTAGTCAGTTAATAGCGTATCGAACTCCTTGGAGGTAAAGTGTCTACCGTTGTCGGAAAAAATTTTCTTCGGGACACCGCATGGAATATACGGTGTTCGAGAAAGCTGGTGGCTGCACTAGAGGTTTCGGCAGTTACGGAGTGAAGGAACGTATATTTGGAAAATGCGTCTAAGACCACGAAGATGGCAGTTTAGCCTTTTTTGGATCTGGGATATGGGCCCATATAATCTATGTATAGGACCTGGAAAGGACGTTGTACCCCCATGGCTTCACCCATAGGGGGCCTTAGGATAGTGTTGGGGGCCTTAGTGGTTTTACATGTGTCACAGGCTGAGATATAGGATCTAACTTGACTTGCCATGCCTGGCCAATAATATTTTTCACGCAGTCTCGCGAGTGTCTTACTGGTACCGCCGTGTGAAGCTTGAGGGGGTGCATGAGCGGACTCGACCAGAGAAGGGGTTAGTTCTGCAGGGATCCACAATTTCCAGATCCGGTCATCCGTCTCAGGGTCGCCAGTACGGGGGGCCGAGCGGTGAAACACATATCCGTCTGAAACCTGGAGGTCAGGTAACCGTTCAGCATCTTTGCTGATTTTATCAGCGAGATGTTGATAGTCCTCTGACTTAAAGGCTGGAGACGTTAGGTCCACGTCACGACAGCGTACTTCATCGACGCAGTTTACTCGTGACAATGCATGGGTAGGCGTCCTTTACGATGACCGCATTCACTTTGCGGGAGTCCAGGCAGAGGCGGACCTTTCCAGGCTTGCGAACCAAGACCACGGAAGGGTAGTGGAGGCGGGAGAGACAGGGTAGTGCCTCTGCTTAATAGGCACCGCCGCGCCAGTGTCGATCACGTGTTGTTCCAGGTGCGTTCGACCAAGTCCACAGGTGTCGAAAGACGGGAATCGCGCTCGGGTCTGGTTCAGTAGCTCTTGTTGGGACTCTTCAAGATGATGGCAATCGGGATCTGGTTGTTGTATATGCTGTAGTTCTCCTATTATGTGAGGGGCCAATCTAAAGGCCTTCCAAAAGTCAACGCCGAGATAAAGATTCTGGGCCAAGCCAGGAACTACATACAGGGTCATAGTTACGGTCCTTGACCCATAAGATACGGGGACGGTAATAAAGCCGATGACATCCTTAGGTGTACCGTCAGCCACTTGGACATCGGCGCGAAGGCGATATAGCTTAATTGCCGGGTTTTCCTGGAGGAACGACTCTGCCTCTCTACCCAGGCAGCTAATGCTGGCACCGGTGTCCAGCAGTCCGGTTATTTTTATTCCCTGAATCTACACGTTTGCGAAAGGTCTATCATCGCCATTCTCATGCACCACGGCGGCGACGATGTTCCGAATGTGTGATCGCTTTTTAATTGCTGACAAACGAATGCGTGGGGCTTTACGAGTTGATGGCAGTTCAGCAGTATCATTGAAGATTCGCTTTCGGACTCGGTGATAGTTGGCCCATCGCTGCATAAAAGAGTCTCTGGCCTGTGGGGAAGGAAAAACCGGTACGGGTTCTATTGTTGGCAGGTCAGCGTCGTCCCACGAGCTGATCGACATGGAAGGGTTCACAGGTGTAGGGTGAGATATACGGTCTTGTCTGGTATTACATTTTACGATTTCGTAAGGGATTAGTTCGAACGCGAGACGCCTTGTGGTCTCGCACCCCGAATCTGGTTTCCCGCACAGGTCGGGCAAGAGGGGGTATATACATCGGGTCGCCCACATCGGTAGCAAAAGACCTTGCGGTCTGGAGTGGGGCACTCGACGAAGGTGTGGCCTTCTCGCCGGCAATTCCAGCAAATGACCTGTTGGCGTGGTAGGGGGCCATGTTTCATCTCTTCGACTGCAGGTGTAGTGGTGTCGCAGTTATAGTCGGAATAACTCGGAACTTGTTGTGGGGGAGAGGGACTAGTCATTTCATGAACCTTATAGGTGGGGCGACCTTCTTCTTTCTTAGCTCGGTGCCATCTCTCGACGCGGATGCACGCTTCGCGGAGCTGGCGCATGTTGCCATAAGTGGATCCAATGATGGCTGACCCTAGGGCCACATTCAGGTTACCCATGACAATACGTACCAGCTCGACGGAGGGCATCGGGCGCGACAAGCGGTTATATAAGGCGATCATTTTGGATGCGTATGGAAGGCGATATGTCGTAGAGACCACTTGACGGGGGCGGGTGGATCTTAATTGGGGACATTCACAAATTGCCACCAGGCGAAACCAATCGATCTGGCCAAGCGAACATCGCCACTTGCAGCCAGACCCCTCCGAAAACACACTACAATTGAACCTTAATATCAAACCTGTCGCAAGGTCAGGCGGTATCACGCCTGTTAACCCAGACGAGAACAGTTCTGGTATCAATGTGTCGACCCGCTCATGCTACCCAAAAAAAATGAAGGAAAAAGAAAAGTATTGTCCACTGTCCGCGTAGACTCGCGCAGTGCCAGGTGATATGACGCCTGTTAGCCAGACTCAGAGTCCGCTTGACAGGAACTAATTAAAATAGTGAGGCTACCGCAAAAGATATAAAAAGGTGAAGTTGTAGAAGCAGAAGAAAAATAGGAAAGATGAAAAGGAAGAAGTGACAACGGCTAGGGCTCAATAGCCGGAGGGACTTGGACGGAGAATGGACTAAAAGTTGGAGGAAGTCCACTACCGGCTCCTCTCGCTGGCCTAAGCCATAGAACAAATTAAAAAAGAATCGGCTGAAATTCAAAAACAACTAATTAAAAACGATGGCTAGGGAGGGAGAACAAAATAAGGGAAGAGATAGATGCCGAAGGGGAAAGTTAATGTATCACTGAGTGACAAACAGACTTGTCCCTGCCATCTGACCGTTAGACTAAGGAACTCAACGTGAATTAAGCTCCTTAGCCCAACGTTGGGCGCCATTTGTAACTGTCGGGATAAGGGGTGCCGTAGCACGAAGTAAAAGCAACTAATCAAAAGATCTAGAAAAACGACCATCGTCACAAAAAAGGGAAACTCAGAAAAGGGAGCTGACAATGAGGTGGCTGCGAAGGCTTGACCGCCTTGAAGTATTGCCGAAGCATGTGCATCCGCAGCACCGATCGTTGGCACGACATGCGGAGCGCTAACTAGCTCGCCGGGTGGGGTGGGGTTCGCAGAACAGGGATGCAGAAAAGTGACAGGTTATAAACATAAAACTCGTGCCTGATATCGATTTATAGAAGAGCGGCGCACACAGGGCAAAACAGCACATTTACGACGACAAAACTATTTTTTTTTGAAAATAATGTAATATACTGCTAGTAATTATATTTTAATATTACAAAAGATGATTATAGATCATCCAAACCTAATTTTTAATAAGACTTATAATTTGTTTATTTAAAGGTAAATCAATGAAAACATTTAACAATGAATATTAATCAGAATAATTTTCAGCGTAATCTTCAAGATCATTAGCACTTTCTGGAAAAATAATTTCTAAATATTGAGGTATTGTTATCATTGCCCTCACTTCATCATTGAAACCATTCTTCTTCTTCTTTGATTGAATTTGTCTCTTCGAAGTAATAAGAGGATCTGAGCATCCATGAATAATATCCGTATTTGTGTCTGTTCTAGACGTTTTCCTTGAATGAATAAGTCTAATGAATAAGTCTTTTTGGCTGGTTTCTAAAACATCCTCTGAAAACTGGCCTACGGGCAATGGCAAAGAAGCTATGATGTCGCTGCTGTGGATGAGTAACTTGTGGACAGAAGCACTTATTTTGTACCATCCATATAGTTGAATGCAAAGTTTTGCCGTCTCGAGACAATAAACCTTAAAAGTTTCGACTTTTATGCAATGGCAACTTGAAATCGCAGTTAAGATATTTGAAAATCTTCTGATAAGACGTTCGTCCAGACCTGTTATTTCAGCTGCAATGATAGGGTTGGCGAAAAATTTCCGAGCGGTATTACCATCATTTGTGTTACCTCCACCTTGTTTGGGCTGATCTACAACTAAGCCTATTTTTTCGTAAAACTTACTTACGATTATTGTTTTTCTCTCTTTGACCACCTTTTTTGCTCTTTGTCCTCTAGCTTGCCATTGCTCAACTCCAATTTATAACTTATATGTAATAAGTATTCAAAGCATCTTAGGTAAGCGTGTAACACAGATATTCCAAACCTGAATGCTGAAATATTACAAGTTCTTGATAAAACTTTGTCGATTTCATTAATATCCTTGGGAGTTATTTTGCATATGTTACAAGCTTGAGATGATGCAGTGTCTGTTAAAACATTACACGTTTTTCCATCCATCATTGTACAGATTGGCAAGTGTTGGAACAGAAGGTTCTTTTCCGTATTCAGTACAACAATGGTAGGTTGAAGATTCCGGACTTGTTGCTCGATATTATCGTGTTCCTTGTTAATAGTGATGCTAGTTTCTTTAACCATTTTAAAACAAATTGGACGGCAGTATTTAGTCGATGAAGGACTGTAGTTTTTCCAAAGGATAAGCCGTTTTCCTCTGTGTGCTACTTATATTTCCAAGGCAACGATTGTGCTTAAAATTATGTTTGAGTCGGAAAATTTTGGGTTATGTTGAAAATTTTGCTTATATATACTATGCCCTCCGCTTCCATCTAGTCCCCATTTATAAAAAATATCGATGGCTGACACATCGGCTGGAAGATGGCTTAGTATAACATCCCGTTGCACTTCAAACAATTTAGTAATAGTCAAATTAAGTAAATTTTGCAAAGGAATCCTAGCTTCGTATTCTGATACAGTCATATTTTCAGGGTAACAAGTTTTTTTAAGTTTGGATATAATATTGTATGCTGGATACAATGAAGCTCCTCTTGCTTTTGCTTCTCTTTGGATTTTAATGTAATCTTCCTTTGTTAAGCTTGTATCAACCAAAAGAGCTAATGTTTCTTCTGGCGTATACGTAGTGAACGCAGGTCGGGTCACTTGTTGCATTTTTTTTAGCTTTTTAGGTGAAGCTTCCAATGCCAATTTGATAACTTTAACTGTGGTTCTTCTTCCTGACTTTATCAAGCTAGATTCAGCTGCATACGTAAGCTGCTCTGGAGAAATGTGTTTAACGAGCGATTGAATCTGTCTTTGTTTACTACGAAGTGATAACGCAGTAAAACTCTTTGTCGGTCTACCTTTGATTTGTTTTTTTTTTCTGATGGCTGACCACTTTCTACCAATTTCGATAGCTTAATCTGTCCATTTAGCCATTGCGAACTCTTTTTTATAAATTTTTCTTGAATGTAATGACTTTCTTTCCATTTGGCAATCAACTTCGTTACAAACACCTTTATTGAGTTTTTGACTGTATTGTCAAATTTCAAAGGAAGTTTTTTAACGTTACTTTTCTCCAAAATATAATTTAGAATGCGTTTTGTGCATTCAGGTATCGACATCTTGAAAAAACTTTCACTTTTCAAGACTAAAAACAGTTCTTGTTTAGTAATATTTGAACACCTGCTAGAATCACTTCGACTACCTGAAAACAATGACAAAGTATATCAAAAGTTGGCAGCAGATGGACCCAGAACTAGTTCCAAATAAAAGACAGAACAAATGGCTTAACTCTGATTACTTAAAACGAGCAGAACTCGATGGAACTTTTATTATAAGCTTACAACAATAATAAATATGAAAAAAAAAATACCCAGAATACGTCTTAAAATGTTTTGAATTGTTTTTTATCTGACTAATTTTTTTTTATCTGTTCTAATTATCTTATTTCAAAGTACTTACTGCATGGTAAAATGTCCATAATTAAAAATGTTGATTCACTGGGATGTAGGTTCACTGTTACTGTACAAAAGCTCAGCATATAAACACTGCGTTTAGCATAATACTGAATGCGTATTTATACTAAGTGCAAAGAGTCAACTTGAGTTAATATGTAGAAATCTGTCCGTTTCTTCTGGCGAAATCTACTCATTGTTTCGTATATGAGGAATATTGAACCACATTTTTCAATAGAAATTGTGTGTGTTTACTAAGTTAATTTTTTTGAATTTTGGCGCCGTAAATGGGCTGTTTTGCCCTGTGTGCGGCGGTGGCGGAGAGATACGAGCCTATCGAGGCCAACAAGAGGGGGCTATTAATTAAGGGAGTGAGATGGTCACTGATCATCCCCATTATCAAAGGAGGTCCCAAAATAACTACGTTTTTACAAAGAAGAAGCACTTACCTTAGGTGGGGAACATTGTAGTTCCTGTAGGCCTCACCCCCCCCCCCCCTTTTAAAGAACTTCTAGCCGCTCATTTTCAGTATTCACTATGTATATGTTAATTATGAAGGTTGGGATGAACAATACGACTTTAATTTCTAGTTATTGATATTCAATTTTATTTTTGTTATAGTCTTCTATTACCTTTATTCATTTATTGATTATTATCTTTATTCATTTATTTTGTTTTTTTTTCTGATTATTTTTATTTATTGATTTTGTGTTTCCCGATTATTTTTATTTATTGATTTTGTTTTTTTCCGATTATTTTTATTTATTGATTTTGTTTTTTCCGATTATTTTTATTTATTGATTTTGTTTTTCCCTCAGAAATGTAAAGCCATATTCTTGGTCATCATGTCATCATGAGGAAAAACAATATGGTAATTTTTGTTTAATTGATAATATTAGTTGCCGTATCTTAATTATTTATTATTATTTATTTATTAACTCATACTCCGATTGTTCACTAATAAAATTACTTGTACAGGACCTCTAAATATTGATCAAGCCATAACGAAGTGGAAAGATAAATAGCTTCACCTACACTATATGTTCACCTGAATCCTTTTGACTTTATTTCCCCTTCTCTATTCTATTTAAACAATAATACAAATAAATTGAGTTCGCTTACTTAATTAATAAGTAATGTTATAGCTTTTCGTTTACTTTATATTACTTAAAAGTAAGGAAAAGGAACTTTTACCGGTTGAACTCTGAATTGTGTGTTAAATATTACTTTTGTCAACAAAGTAACTTGAATTAAAAAAAAAAAAGAAAAAAAAAACAGAATTGTAGTTCACCAATGCCAAAAATATACATATAAAAAGTTTATTATAATAAAAATAAATTGAGTTCGCTTATTTAATTAGTAAGTAAAATTATAGCTTTTCATTTACTTTACGGTACTTAAAAGCAAAGAAAGAGAACTTTTACATGTTACAACTTTTAATTGTGTGTTAACTTTTGTCAACAACGTAACTTGAATTTAATAAAAAAACAATATAGTCGTTCTACAATGCCAAAAATATTTATATAAAAAGATTATAGGGTGCCCTGGGCATACCCCAAAAATATAGAAAGATAAATACTTACAAACGTAATATAAATCGGTGCTTCCGATTATTGAAATTGTAGTTGATACATTGATTTACCTAAATTTCCTCGCCAATGTGCAATCTTGTTTTTTTATTGAAATTTTATCTAATCAACAAGTCGAATTCCCTTTTTTCCAACAAGTAAAAGAACAACTTTTTTTGTTTTTTTTTTTTATATCTAATTTTCCTTCTAAGCACTTAAACCACTAATTCTCGCACCACTCATGGTGACCAACTTTCTTCGACTCTCCGGAACTCTACCCGACGCGCCCGTCCTGGCATGTCAGCTTCAGCCTCCCTCCCTTTTTCTCTCGAAAACGCCCGATCAGGCGATCTCTCGTAGGCAGGAACAAAAACACGCACCGTTATCCCGCATTCCTGGCGCCTTTTTCTTCTTTCCTCGTTTTAGTGCCGTCAGAGTTGAGTACTGAAATTCGGGGCCTGGTATTAGTGTGTATGGGGTTGCCAGCTTTTAATTTATCGGGATTTTTAATAATTGGTCGTTAATTTTGGTTTTATGGGAATTTTACTTACAGGCGACCGTTACACATTTTAAAATTATCTCAATAAAAGTAGCAAACAATTCAGATATGAGTCGACAACCTTAATAGGTGTTTAAGAGATTCTTAAAACTAATAAACAAATTTGAAAAATTTTTTTTTTTTAATTAGCAAAATTAAATAGAACTGAAACAAAAACAGTTCTTGAATTTTGTATTTGCTGAGATTTATGTTTTTATTTATTCTTGCCAACCTATGTTTGACAATTACTTATGTTTGCTATGTTTAATGATTTTTTTTTGGTTAAGTACAATAATGCAAAAAGTTTAGGTAATTTCAAAACTAAATTATTGTAAGGCGAATATGTAGTTACCGTTCTAATATTTATTAAATTGCACTGATGATGTTTGTTGATTAAATTGGTCACGATGGTGATTTGTTGATGATAGCGATGGTTATTTTTAAAAATTTTGGTGATGTGATTCTTGCTGATCTCTTTGAATTTTAAACTATTTCGGAACTTCTTTTATTTTCCTTGCGTTAGCCAGCCAACATTTTTTTTTTAAGTTTTTGTATTAATTTTCGTCGAATTAAATTGTAATTTTTGTTTTTTGTTTTAATAATTGAGTTTTATTTCCGAATGGAATTTAAAAAAATTTTTTTGTAACTTTCCACAAATATTCTCTTTGGATTAAAAAACAATTTTCCGTGATTTTCACTTTTATTACGGAACAAAAATTTTTTGTTAGGCTGTTAAGATCACTTTTCTTCGTGCTGATTTTGACATTTCGGAACCGTTCACAGTTATTCCCTTAATTTTTATAAAGACAATTTACCGTAACCTTTCACTACGTATTGCAAAAAAAAATTTGTTACGTAAAATGAGATCACTTCTGTTCGAATTGATTTTTAATTTTCGGTACCGTTCACAGTTATTATCTTTATTTTCAGAAAGACAATTTTCCGTAACTTTCCACTATTTAAGATCACTTGTTTTCGAATTGAAATTTATTTTTTGTACCGAAATTAGAGTAACGGGATTTTTATTTTAAAATCTACAATGCTCTTCGAATTAGTTATTGAGAAAAAAAAAAAATTTCCCGAAACTTCAAGCACGTTAAATCTTTTCGACTTAAATCAAACCGACTGCGCCAGTTAAGTAAAACACTTTTTACTTTTAATTTTAATTTTAAAATTTCATTTATTCAAATATCTTAATATCGGCTCTTCCCGATCCGGAGTACAACTAGAACTGACTTCAAAAGTTATTACTGTTGTACTTCGCTTACAAGTAAAGTTGCAACGAAGGCGATTCTGGGCGAGTCGCTTTTCTTAGAAATCAGAAGGGAAAATTTTATGTGGACATAGTTCCTCATAATGAAACCTGAGTAACTTGTCACACTTCGAAAACAATTTAACAATTAAAATGGATTAAATTACGTTAGCAATAATTGTATCGTCTAGAAAATAATTGGAATTATATTACTATATCGACTTTATTGAGGTGCCGAAAAAACAATATTAACGAAGAAATGCTCTGAAAAAAATTTCATAATATTCGGTCGGGCCTTTTTTGTTTAAATAGAAAAACTTCGGCGAATTGTCAGAAAGACCTTAAATTGACAAGTTCTGCTAATATCTAATAAACTCGATGGAATGAGACCCGTTCTAAAGGAAGTGATCTTTTTTGGGTTCTGCATAGCAATAGCCTTCGAACAAAACATCACTTGGCAAAATCCGACAACCTTTCAAAATCGTGCAAAACTTTCGTTACCCTTTACAAAAGCGCAAATTTTCAAACCTTGGATTAGCACTTTTTGACGGGAAATTCTTTTTTTCTACGCGTGATACAGTTTCAGAAAATTGCGGTTCATCCCGGGATTACCGCAAAATTTGTTCTTTTTGTCAAGTCTGACAAGTACTTAACAGTTACAGTTTTGCTAATATCTCCGGAAAGCTTTGGAATTTCCAAATGAAGTCATTCGCTTCTCAGTTGGCAGCGGCGCTTCAGCCCGTTCAATACGAATTTAACCCTCCATTACTAACGTTGATTTATATTCCGTAATTACTAACCATGGGTGTATTCGACCTAAAAATTTAAATGTATGTATGTAATTTCAATGTTCAAAATCCCCACAAAAAACAATTCTAAGTAAAAGCATTAATAATACGTATGAATTAACAAAAAAATTAACTCACTTTATTGTTCCAGTATTTTTTATAAATAAAAATATAAATTAATTCATTTCATGATTTAAAAAAACAACAAAAAACATGTTTTTTAAAAGAACATGTCACAAGTTCAGTTCAAACGGCACATTTGAAATAAGGGTCATTCTGGAAAGCTAAAACAATATACAAAAACAAAAATTACTTTATAAATTTTTTCTCAATGGTATATATTTTTGGAGAAAAGATCAAGAGAAGTCAAATAAAATTTCTTCCTATTGCTGACTACTGGAATCCATTTCAGCGTCAGTTCCAGTGTCCTCTGGAGCCGCCAACTTCGATTGGTCATAACATTTTGTGCAAATAGATATTTGGTGACTTCCGCATTCATAGCACATCGTTTTAGTTTTACGATCGCTCGCCGAACTACATACTTGACACTATCTTGGTTTATTTGCTTTTCTTTCTTTTCTTACAGGTTGTGTCTCTTCTGATTCTGCAAATTTTTGAATACTACGTTTGAGATTTAAATTTAGTACTTGCAATTTATTGCGCCTGTTTATTTGAGGTTGAATAAGACTGAATGAAAGATACTTTAAAAATAATGAACGTTTTTTATATTCCAAATTAGGATTTTTGGTACACATCAAAACTATGCGGTTATTTATTCCTGCCAAATTCATTAAAGAAAAAAACACTACAAGCGGCCAGCGACGTGCATTTATAGCTACATTATACGCAACACACATTTGGTCTGTGGTATCAACAGCTCCTTTAGTTTTATTGTAGAATTCTATAATTTCCGGTAAGCATTTTTCATTATTCGTGTTTATCTCGCCAGTACTATGTAATGTTGAAAGAAGTAATACACACTTGTTTTTTTTTTTCGGTACATACGATTGTATCGTTACGTTTTTTTGAAAACCTAAAATCGTTGATTTCAACGCTCTATTTTTAGCAATAAAAAACAAAGGTGGCAATACCCTTTTGTTTTTCCTTATTGTTCCGACTAATGTAGTTTTCTTATCCAAAAGATCTTTGGCCAACGGGTAGCTCGTGAACCAGTTATCCGTTGTTATGTTCCGGCCAGCGCATTGTAGATGTGCTGTTATACGTTTAACTACTTCTTCTGGTTTATTTGATACATCATATGGACCAACAGGTTGTTGACCACAATATATATCCAGCCTAGAAGTGTAGAACGTCATCGAATCTACAGCAGAAGATATTTTTATACCATATTTAGCTGGTTTACTTGGAATGTACACCCTGAAGCTGCAACGTCCGCGGAAACTTTCTAATTTTTCGTCCACAGTAACATAACAGCCTACATTATAATTATCTGCGCAATTTTTACTGAATTCATCAAAAATTTCGCGTACAGCCGCAAGCTTATCGTATTCACGACGTTCTCGACGAGTTTCCACGTTGTCGAAACGTAAACATTGCATGAAAAATTGGAAGCGCTATAATTATTATAACTCATAGTAGCGGGAAATATTTCCAAACCTGTGCCATCGGTAGCCCACAAATCTCTAACATGGACATGCGAAGATTTATGCAATCCAGAAAGATAAAGTAAGCCGAACAAACTATTAATTTCTACGTTGTCTATTGTTCGTGCGTGCTTTTGGTCTTTATAATTCGCTTACTTTTTAGTAATATATATGTTAGTATTTGCTACAATATGGTCGACAAACGTAAAAAATAGCATCCAGCTCTCAAGTGGTGTTTTCACAATGCATACACTAATCCTTAACCTAACTCTTCAAAAGAGAGGTCGGTTGCTTTAATTTCAAAATAGCAGGAATTCAGACCGCGGCAAGTGTTGCCGTTGTCTTTCGCACCACAACCACACAAATACGAACACACACTTACATGGGTACTAACCTGGGTGTAACCAACCCACAAATTTTGTAGCACCATTACGAACGTGGATGCAATGCACCCAGACACTTTTTCAAACAACATATTTTTAAGTTAAGCCGCCAAAACCCTAGTGAAAATCATTTTGAAATGTTGACAACTGTGCAAAGTGAGATTACACGCAATATGAAAGCGATTGCAAAAAGAATTTCAAAATGGGTGGATTCGACCCAGACGTTAGTAATGGAGGGTTAAACATAATTTGTTTATTTGCTAACGTTCGGGAAAAACAAAATTTCTAGAATTTTTTTGTAGAGTAACCGCTATTATATTATTTGAACTAGTATTACTTTGTCCCCAGTTCTGATACTAGCCAATTTTCCACTAGTGCTAAACGTATAACTATTTTGTAAGAAGTCCATCTTCGTTCACCAT
This sequence comes from Thereva unica, assembly GCA_949987705.1. Classification (NCBI taxonomy): domain Eukaryota; kingdom Metazoa; phylum Arthropoda; class Insecta; order Diptera; family Therevidae; genus Thereva; species Thereva unica. Next base: position 78,615,194 of record OX465282.1, on the reverse strand, counting down.
ACTGGTAAGTTAATCGAAGGGGTCGAACCCACATCCCGACTAGTTTTGTCCCGTTTCGATCTGTCTTCTCATGAAATTTATCTTTATCATTTGTTCTAAAAATAATCGTTTTGTCTGAAGGTTCCTATCAAGCATATTTAAATTATTTCCTATTCTTACTCGATGTGCTTCTATTGCTCTTTTTATGATTTCGAATGTTTTGCTGAAATTTTCGTTAATCTTGATTTGTTGGTTTGCAGTTTGAATGATTTCGGGGTTGTTTGCGTCAGTAGTTGCTAAGTGTTTCTCAGTGTCCTGTCTGTCATCGTCGTCCATTGTCCCGAATACCCATTTCAATATAGTACCACCGACGTTTGCAAGGCCTCGTTTATATCTACTGCTACGTTTACATGATCAGCTTGATTACTCCTTTGAATAGAGAAGATGAGGAATTGCAATTGATTAAACACGGGGAAGCATTTTGGCAACACTAATGCATAGCATTCTTTACGTATTTGTGTCTAACCCGGACAGTGGCTGTGTCATATTTATTCAAAAAACGGGAGGGGCAGCATTAATAAAAATACATTATTGTGAATGAAATTATTTATATAAATAAGGTACAAACGAGATTTTTCAATAAGAACAGGATTAAAATAAGTATATTAATAGTTAACATTAATAGCAACATCTAGGAAAAGTACATTACTACGAACGGAATTATTTGCAAATAGGTACAAACAAGCTTTTGTGATTTGACCAACGTTAAAATTAATATATTAATAGTTAACATTAATAGCAACATCTAGTAAAACTACATTACAAAGAACGAAATTTTTTACATACAGGTACAAACAAACTTTTGTGATCTGAAAAGTTATACGGCGTGGAATTACGTCTGAAGATCCAGCATAGAACATTTCCTCGTAGATCCGCCACAGAAAATGTTTACTCAAGTTTCATCAAACATAACCCGCATAGTCCGCAAAGGAAATATATTTGCCGTTCCTGCAAAGACCATGAATAAGCATGTCATGGCAGTCGTATTAGAAATGTGTACCTATATAATATATAGTATTGTTTCGTAGCTCAGGTTTCCTTGCGGTGCAGGTCATCTATTCTTTCTGTAAATAAGAAGTAATCTCCAAAGAAATTTTATTAGTAGAGGATTTTCACAGATACTGTGCCAAGGTTCTTTAAATTCCCTGCCCGCCAGCCAGGTTCACGGACGAACGTGACTTGGATGATAATTACTAATGATTAATTGCGAGGTGGCAAATTGTCCGAACACCTCTAGATAAACGATTCAATTTGTCTTGTAAATAAATACGCACTTCCTTTCCACGTTATAAAATTTTATTTTCATAAATTTAGAATTCGGTAATCCACTTTACACTTAATTTTACACGTTCTTAATGTTCTTTCACTTAGATATTGTACATTTAATTTTACAATTCATAAAACAAATATAATAAATATAATTCAAAAATTTTAAAATATTCTTACGGAAAATTACCAGTATAAACCACTATATTTTCTCGATCTTGTCCGTTGGAAAGTGCTGGGCAAAAGAGAAAGCTCCTTTCTCCTCCACATACCTTTATAATTTCACCCCTAGCGGGTTTTCTTCTCGGCGCTTCTTGAAGAGTTCATTGACCCCCGGCTATATTTCCCATGGACGATGACTCGTTGTCTCGCTTCCTCTTCATCGATCAGCTGTTGACCTATATCCCGCATAGTTTGATTTCGCTCTCTCTTCGCTGTTGTTGGTCGAGCTTTTGGTTGTCGTCTTCGGAAACCTCGTCGATGGCATTGCAGTTCCTGCAACTTCGCTTTTGGTTCTCCCCGCCATCTGCTACCTCGGCTCTGCTGGTGGTCATCTGACAGTTGTCATATGGTGGTCGTTTTGGTGCAATGTTTTGGTGCAATGTTTTGTGGGTGCTGAGAAGGACGCATTTGTTTTTTACAGGTAAGAGTTCCTAAGATCTTGAATTTAGTCCCTCTCGTTGTAGGTCATCTCGTAACAAGTATACTTACTAATGTGTGTAAATAATGCTTACTTCTTTAGTCCACAGAACATCCTCTTTCAGTCTCTTCTAAATTCTCTCCAGTTTGGTATAAAAAGTTTCCGTATTTTCCAATACTTCATTGAACCACCTGGCTAACAGTCTTTCTTCCGAAGCTCGTACAAGATTATAGTAAACATAAATTAATGAAAGTAAAAATAAATAAGTAACTAGTAAATTATTTGCAATTACACACAAGAAAGAAGATAGATTCAACGGTGGGAACTACAGAGACATATCTCTTTTAAGCACAGTATATAAAATAATGACAAATATAATTAAGGCCAGGCTGGAACCTTATGCATAAGCCGCATTAAGTGATTACCAAGGTAGATTCAGTAGAAATAGGTCAACAATGGATCAGACCAAACCAACAATGGTAAATCACGGTTAAGATGGGAACACAATATTAAGGCGATGCAACAAAACTACTCAAGACAAGAAACTGGAGACAAGCTACGGAGCAGAGAGAGCAGAGATACGTCTGGAGGAAGAAGCTGATGGGGGTCAAGGATCGATTTGGGCTGTAGAGCCATCGAAGTGGAAGAAATTATTTGCAGAATTTTTTACATATTTTGAAATAATATTAATGGAGTATACAAATTTCTAATTGAATCCTTTCGGCTGGCACTTTTTGCAATAAAGTGAAACCTTATTCACTTTAACACTTTTAATTATTTTAGTTTTAACCAAAAAAAAACCGAAAACAATTAAAACAATAAAACCTTCACGATTCTACTCGCGGCATAAAAAGTTAACTAATTACCTTTTTATTTTGTTGAATGCATTTCGAACTACATTCCGTTCATCATCAGCATCACGACTAAGCAGCAAAAGTATCCTCTGCATGACAGCGACCGTATACATAGGCTGCTTTCGGTATCGTCAAATGATCGTCAATTAACTGCGTCGGCTGCAAAAATGACTGATGCCGTTTGCAGAAGTGACTAGTTTTACTGCGAATTTGATGATTTCGACCACCTGACATTAAAATGATTGCAAGATGGCAGTGCGAATGTGCATTGCCATACTTTTGGCAATAGTCAATTTGCATTTCCGAACTCTTGATTATCATCAATTGCAATACCGAACGAAAGACTATCGTCTACTGCTCTGCAAATGACGTTTCCGAACGCAGCCATATTTAGACACACAGTTAACACATAATAACTGATTTTTTTTTTTTTATTAAACACGAGCGAGTGTTTTTTTTATTAAACACGAGCACAGATTCAATGTTACCATTATACAAATTCAAAGCATTATAATTTGATTGAATGTAGTAACTTTCGTACGTTGTTCAACCAAAAAACGGTTCATGAAACCTTATATTAATATATTTCTCAATTATCAGCTTTCTAAGTAGGCTTTAATGGTTGTTACCTCAAGAAAATGCTCCGTAAGTTCTTCAAATAAATGCCGCAGAAGTCGTTTTTGAACGTTTATGAGAATCTGCTGATGCATCTTTGAATTCACAATATTCTCATTTAATGTAAGCTGCAGCCTTATTTCCTTTTCGGCTTGCTCGCAAATTAGCACTACCGAATTTGATGGAAATTTCAGAAAGCCATAGCTCTTATGCAATCAAAGTATTTCTGCTATAATCTCCATCAAGTGCTTGTAAGCAAAGGGCACATTTTAAACACTTGTTAATTGAAAACACTACATATCCCGCAATATATTTAACTACATGGTTAGTGTATTCAGTGAGAATATTTGGATTGCACAAGTAGTCGTGATCCCGCAAAAAAGTATCTTTCGGTATATTAACACTAGAGTTAGAACTCTCCTCTATATCATCCTCCAAGAGGGATCTTTCGCTATTGATGGTGTTGATAGCTGGCAATGGTGAACATTTTAAAATATTAATACCCTCGAGAGGAATGCAGTTTCCTATACCCTTTTCCCTGATTTGACAGTGTATAAGGAGCTGTCTATAAGCAGATAGAAATTGCCTGACTGTGGGGTTATTGTTGTATTCCAAGCGGGTTCTAATGGATGAAAAAAAAAATTCCAAGTGGTCTTGATTTAGCTTGTACGTCGGAATGTACAGCAGCATTTTCCTATCAATTAAATTTTCATACAAGGGTGTAAGATTTTTTAACAGGACTATAAAGTCGATAATACCTGTTTTTCTCTCATGATTAACAAGAAACTGGCCTTACGTTAAAGTTGGTTTAAGATATTAACAACACCTTTTTATTGAATGTACAAAAATTTTCGTTTATTAAAATTAATTTAACAAACAATGTAAATTGTTGAATGCATTTCATGTAATCGGTCATCATCAGCAACAGTGCTAGCCGCGTCCTTTATGTGTAGATCAACAAATTGCTTGCTAAACATACAACATTCTATCTCCAGTATCTCAGTACCATTGAAATAAACCCTCTCCTTCCTGCACGGCAAATCTTATACTCGCAGCACCAGATTAGCCCACTGGTCTGACTCTTTCTATCTGCAGTCATTCTTTTCACGCACTCCACAAAATAGTAATACGTTTCTAAATGGAACAACTCGATTCTGCAATAATCGCTGGCAGTCAGTATTTCCGAGTTCCTAAAACATCCAAGAGTTCTTAAACAGAGTTTCTCGCCAACTTCTTCCACAACTACCCGCACCCTTCATCCATCCATCCTTCCAATAGCGCTACAGTCCAAAAAGAGCCTTGGCCTCCTTTAGGGCATTTCTCCCTTGCAGCATGTTTCCAATTGCGGATGTTGAGCATTGCTTCTGCGTCAGCCGTCACATAGTCTATCCATCTCCTCCTGGGTCTACCTAATGGCCTATTTCCCGAAATGTCTGATGCCATATGCCGTTTTGGGATACGATTGCTCTCCATCCTGACAACGTGGCCTGCTAGTCTCAGTCTGTTAATTTATATTAAAGTTGAGAGTTCTGGGTCGTTAAAAATTTCATACAACTCGTTGTTGTGTCTCCTTCGCCATATTCCATCTTTTCTGGTTGGGCCTATTATTCGTCTAAGAGTTTTTCTCTCAAACCTAAGGACTCGTTCCTCTATGTCCTGGGTGTTAGTCCATATCTCGTTATCATAACACAGTACTGGTCGTATTACTGTTTTGTACAGTGAGAGCTTCGTTTTCCTGTGATCAAATCTTGAGTGCAGTATTTGTTTTTGGGCATAAAAGGCTCGATCAGCCAGAAGTATTCGTCTGGTTATTTCTTTTTTTTTCTTCGTTTGTTTTTGTGATTGTAGACCCAAGGTAGACTGTAATGCTCGTCGCTGGTTAAATTTCTTCCCATTCTAAATCTTCCTGCTCTGAACTGTGTATCCCCTTCGTTTTTTCTTCTTTTATCTTCAGGCCTATGTCCTTTACCGCCTCTTTTAATTCAACATAAGCTTCTTTTGCTGCCAAAAATAACCTTCCCACGATGTTTACCTTATCCCCATAACTAAGTGATTGTACCGACTGTGTAGCTATTGATGTACTTCTCTGGACTGACGTTTTCCTTATCAGGTTGAAATGCATGGGACCAGTCCACGTCCTGGTCTAAGTCCTTGTCGTACTTCGAATTCTTCTGTTATAACATTTTGGACCTTACCTTCGCCATTGAGCTATTGCACCCTGAACTCCCATCTTCATAATCATTAACCTATGCCACCCTAGTACTAATACTAATGTTACTGCTGGACATTGCACCATGTCATGACAAACGATAGAACGGACTGGTAGTGCAAAGGGTCATTCATGAGTTTTCAGATACAAAAATCTTGAGCCAATTTTATAAAGATGGCGTGACTAATATCGAAAAAGATGGAGTCTATTGAAAATAAGAAATAAAACGAAATTGAGCTTGGAGAAATGAGCCGAGAGGGGAGAGAAAAAAGCAGGCCGACAGCTTAATTCATTTGAGTAAACCTAAGCTGTTCCCGATAATGCCTAACATGTACCATTATTAGGGCTTCTTCGCTAACATATAGTTATGGATTCAGAGACACGTGAACCTGAAATATTTATAGTGACGCTGACAGTGTGAGGGAGATATGTATAACAACGAGGGATTTCCAATTTGATTATTATTAATTACACGAGTAAGTAAAATCAAATATGCACGAAACACAATAAAATAACTACATTCCGAACCATAGTTACAGGGGCATAATTTAATTAAAAAATATCTTACTAAAATGTTTGCCGTTGTTATTTCATTTTAAATATTATTGCCTACCTATTGGTTCGATGAAACCAGGTACTCACTGGCCGATGACCGATTCCTCGTACCCAAGAGCCCACATGAGAAAAATTGGAGCGCATTCATTGAAAACATTAAGGTCCCGGATGTTTTGAAAGGAGAGCGATGGGGAAATCTTTATAATTTTAAATATTCCTTATGATGGTCTGATTCTCACTCAGTACCCCGCATTATATTGATTCGTTGTGATTTTAAGGTGTTTTTAACCTTTTTATTAAAATCTCGAATCTTTATTCTAGTCATTATGACAATGATATTTTGAATGGCAGAGGGTTTGTGATCACAACCTGGCCATTGCGGAATGATCTTATTTATTGGGGTGAAAATGTAATTCTGTATTAAGTTTTCTTTCTCTTTATACTTTTCAAACAGTTCCAAGAATTTGCAAAAAATTAAATTCAGTTCTGCTTCAAACTCTGCAGTCGGTATCTTGAGGGAACCGTACATTGTATCCTCTTTTGTAGATTTGAAAACTTTATTTTTAACTAAGCAATACTTCTCCGAGAACTTTTCGTCGCAACTTATCATGTGCTTTTCACAATGATTGCACTTTTGCACTTGTGGAGATTTTTTTTGCTATATAACCGTAAAAATATACCATGGAGTTTATTTTAAAGGACATGGCCCATTTTTGTATGGGCGTTGGCATAGCTATCGAACTTAATGTACACCAATGATTTTTGGTGTTTTATATTCGTGAATATTGGCACATTAATTTGCTATAAAGAAAAAAATCGAGGAACTTGTCATTACAACAGACTAGGCATAAACAGTTTCATTAAATCTTTTAATCAGATCGGTTTCAATAAGTGTATATATTGTGATTTTGCTATTAAAAACCTTAAGGAGCTTTAAAATAGCGAACAGTTGTGAATTATTACGGTTAACTGATATGGTTTTATAATTATTCAGCATTTAAACAAAGTAATCGCCACCTGAATTAAGGATCTTTAACTGTATATTGAATAACATTTATTAAATTGTAGTCCAGTCGTCCAAAATTCGAATACAGACCTCTAACGAAATGTTAACTCACTAATCTTAATAGTTTTTAGTGAGTAGAATATGTAAAAAAAAAGTTTCGGAAAATTGGTTGTACGGTACCCCCAAAAACAATCCCCTAAAAATTGAAAATTCCGTTTTGTGCTAACATCTCTTAAACGGCAAGTCCTATCATAAAGTAGTGTGTACAAAGTTTGTAGATCATGCGATTATCTACAAAAAATGATATGATACATTTTCTCGTACGAGTTGCCGTTCATGAGATATCGCTGTTTTAAAGATGTCAAATACTCATACCCTAATTCGTAACTTGAATAAGTCATCAGACATTCAATAAATCCTCTGTTTGACTACGTGGCTAATATTTCCAGGGTGATTCCTGGATATATTTTGAGAAAAAATTGTTCTAGAGAGGGGGCTACCCCACTATCCACTAATATAGAGGGTGGAAAGAAAAGAAACAAATCTAAACTCATAAACTAATCATCGTAGAGCAACGTAATTAGGTTCTTTTAGATAAATGTGTATTCTTTTATTTGAAGAACAGAAGCTTAATTGAAACCGTTTGGAAGATATGTAGGTTCAAAATATGGATTTATTGAACGTCTGATGAGGGATGAGTATTTTAAAATCCTTAAAACGACGATATCTCGTGAACGGTAATTCGTACGAGAAAAAGTATATCATTTTTTGCAGATATTCGCATGATCTACAAATACTGTAAACACTATTTTATGATAGGACTTGTTATTTAAGAGAAATTAGCCAAAAACGGAATTTTCTGTTTTTCTATGTTTGTTATACAATATATTTACTACATAGTGTACATGGAATGTTTTTTAATTTTCTGTTTTTAGAGGGTTGTTTTTAGGGGTAGCGTACAATCAATTTTCCGAAACTTTTTTTAACATATTCAAGCTGATCAACATGGCTTGTCGTGTATCGGCGACATTATATTTATCTTTCTCTATGGTCCATTATGGCGGAAGTTGACAAAAGGTTCTTTGAATTCATCTTGATTTTTTTAAATAACAAGTTCAGAGAGGTTAAAAAGCACGTATTAATTCATTTTTCTATGTTTGTTATACAATATATTTACTACATAGTGTACATGGAATGTACTTTTTTGTCCATGTCCTTTGTCTTCCGGCGAGTTATTTTCAAAGATATCACCCATCACATCTGAAATCAAATTAATGGAGATATCTTCATCATCTGTACGGTTTTCTTCAAAACTCACGGAATCGTTTGCATCTTTGCTTGACAAATCTGTAACTGTCATTTAGTTTTCACTTTGTGCGCCTTCATAGTTTGTTAGATCCGAAGTGAAATAATTGTGGAACATTATTTGTTTTAAATTTCTGTATACCCTGTATGTGCTGGGATTTATTTCATACGTTCCTTTAAAATTCCTTATCATGGAAATCATATTTTCAATGGGATCTTGGTTCAAATGCCCTGTTATAAGGTACGTTTGCTTGGTTTGAAGGTGCTGCCAAAGTATTTCAATAGCATTTATAGTGCGAATGACACCATCAAAGCAGTATGGCCTCTTCATGCGGCCTTTATACATCCATGTCAAAATCCAAGTTTTTACTTCTTGGAGATTGTGTAGCATGTTTACATTTTCGCTTGATAAAGCATTTCGACTTAGATTTTTAGAAAATTTGCTTACACTATTTAGTTGGTCAAATAGAGTATTGAGCCTTGAAATATATGTAGCGGTATTAATAGCGCATTCTTTTTTTAAAGGATCTTTAAAGCAGTCTAAAGAAACGGCGGTAAAAATAGCCGCTGCAACGGAATGACTTAAAATGTGCGTAGCTAGCTTTACAGACATCCGATTAAAATGTTTTGGGTCAATATGCACATCAGATAGCTTGTACATTGCTCGTATTGTCCCATTATCGAACTCATATACTTTTCGAATGCTATCCCATGAGACTCTTTTGCCTGCCATAATTATATAATTTAAATACAAAGAGTTGCGCAAACTCTTGAATAAATGAGGAACATCGAAAAACGTCAAAATCTTAGTACCGTTTACAAAGAAATATGGGTTTTCTGTGGAGCTACCTAACAATTTTAAGCATAATATATTATTGCCCCCTTGGTCGCATGTAATACCAACAACTTCGAAACCAATATCTATTAATTTTGAAATGGTGTCTTTTATTATATCGCATAATTCCTTTCCCTTGACATGACCTGCTAAATAACCGACACATTGTTTCCAGTTTACATTAACCCCTCGGATCATTAAGAGCAAAACACTTGAAGCAGTCTTATTCGTTCGCCCTATTGGTCCCAAATCTTCAAAACCGAAAATAATATCATCTCTTAAATTATACTCTAATTCGGTTTTGCTGGACATTTCGTCAAATAATAAAATGCAACGTCTATTTTCAATTAAAATATCTGATATTTTTTTTCGTAGCATTTGTTCAATGGTTTCAGATAAGCCTGTATTAAACCTTATGACTGAATGCCACTTTTGAATCGTGCTTACTGATGGTAAAGTAAACCCTATCTTTATCATTTCTTTATATGAGGCTGGAGATTTGTAAAAAAGCTGTAAAGCGAGCTGTTTTTCATTTTCTGACCAATGGCTTTTTTCCTTATGAAATAATTGGATTTAACAAATGTTTTTACTTCGTTGCTCTTATTTTCCAATAAATTATCCAAGAAAGTTAAAGAAATTTTGTTCTCTTCTGCACGATTTTTCTTCGGTGGAGATTGATAAATATAAAAAGGTGCAGATTTCGTAATAGGGGCATTTTCTTTATTTAATTCACCGTTCTTTATTGGCGATGGAACTTGCGATATTGATAGATTTCCGTGTCTGGAAATTGAGGGACCATCAAATTTCTAGCATAGGTTTTATCAGAAGCATTCTTTTTTACTACAAGCTCTTCTTCAGAATCGTTCTCTTCAGGAATTATTATTGATATATTAGAAATATCAATTGCTTGCATAGGGTCTCGCTTCCGTTTACGAGCCTCAATTTTAGCTTGAGGTTTACTGATTGCTGATAACATTTTCTGGCATAATCCATCCATTTTCCTCTCTGTACAAGAGCATATAAGCGAATCGAATGCTTTTGGAGCTGCCATATATTTTAACTTTTTTCTATCAGACATGGTTATAATATCATCCTGATAAAAATGCATTTCGCAAAAATAGATCTTTTTGCTGGCGCTCATTCCTATCGGCAAGTATATATCCCCAGAATGCTTTAGCCAAATGGTGCGTCTAAAATCATCCGGGACCTTGAAAAATGTAAGAAACGACCCGGGAGAATGTACATTTTTACAGTCCTTATAACGACAACAATAAGTGCTGCTCATTATTGTTGCTATGTTATAGAAATAAACAACGTGCAAACAGCGCCCAAATAAATTTTATGCAATCCTTTTTTACAAGAAAAATGCAATTTGAATATTGATAACTAAGCAATGTTCTAGTATTCGACTTTAGAAAGATCAAATCTGTATTTTTAATATTTTGAAAACGCAATTTTAATGAATAATAATAGCGCGGGAAAATATAAATTAAAAGTAATATTTGTTTATTTATCTGTTTAAAAATAGTTCTAAAAAATTTGTTGTATGTGGAACTCGGAACACTAGAATGTCACCTAAGAACAATATTTCAATTTTAATCAACAAACTCTTACCTGAAGTGATGCAAATTACTTAGCAATAAACTAATGTTAAATCAAAAACAAAACACTAATAACTAACACCAACAAATTGATATTTTTTGCAAGGTTTTGTCACCAAAATTGTAAAAACACCAAATAACTTTCACTAATTCTCACAGTTTTCCAACGGTCCAGCCAAATCAAATTCAATCAAAAGCACTTAATCTCACAAATTAAAAAATTTGAAAACGGTTTCAGAAGATTAAATAATATTCAATAATATTTTTGCACGATTTTTCCAGTCTCGTCTCTATAACATTCTGAATACACAATTTAATTAAATTAGCTTTTTGTTGCCCTGTTAAAGTGGTGATAGGGAAGTACGCGATAGGTAATTTCCAGCTTCGGTTAATGCAAACAAGCATAAAGACTAGAATTTGTGTTGCTTTCACTCTGATTGATCACCATTACCAAAATCAACAAACCCGTATGATTTTTTCCCATCCCATTGGACATGACTACGAATAGCGATTTCATCGAAAACTAAATTACAAATTATATCGCTATCTCTCTTTTTGGCTTCAAGAACTACGTTCCTGAGAGCAACAAAGGCCTCGGCTGTGAAACCCGGTTCGCAGTTGGTGTTTTTGTACCATCCACATAGAGTACGTGAATGAGGCAAACAACAATCAAAGGTCTCCCTTACAAAATTATATGCCTTTGGTGAATAAAAATTCAAATTTAAGGCAAACGCTCTAATGACTGGCGAATAAACTTTAGGAAGCGGCTTACATCTTTTTCTTAAAAATTGTCTCTCAAAAATTTCGGAACAAAATCGTGATAATTCCAAGAGTGTTTCTAAAATATCCTCTACTTTCGCAATTTTTCAGGATTTTCTTCTTAAATATTTGGTTGAAAATTGATTTTTTGACGAAATTTTTTTTTATTGTATATTCTGATAGAGTAGACTTTTCTGCATTATGTAGCGTTTTCACATTTAAAAAAAATGTTTGTAACATAGTTTTTTCGTGTTTTTTCAATAGCGCGCATGGGCGGAGATATTACTCCGAGCGTCGCGCGTCGACAGACGACCTCGTTTCTTTCAACTATTTTCGTACTAGTGATTGTAAAAACTATATTAATTGTTAACTAGTTGGGATGCCCGTTACCGAAATTCGGTCATAAAAACAATAAATATATAAAATTCACGATTTGTTCGATTTTAAATTCAATTTAAATATTTTTATTTAAAAAAAAATTATTCGCAACATTTCCATTGTCGCTCCAGAGCATCTAAAATTTCCCAGGATTTTTTTAATCGCATCCATGACGTCTTGCTTGGCTATGTGGTAAAATGATAAATGACATTTACAGTGTCATTTGACAAATTACACTCAGAGCTAATCATTGCAAAGGCAGCATTATACGAACGAATATTTGCAAAAAAAAATTTAGAACGATTTTTAATACCACTTTCATTCGAAGTTAATCCTTCAAAAAAATTATTGAAAAAGTAATTTTGAGAAAGTGGAGGTAGATTAACTTTGCCTTTATGACAACACAAAGAAAATGCCTCAGTATTACGTAAAGCTACTTCAGTCAGAAAATGTTGGGCACGACAAAAATGACAGCTCATAATAAAAGAATCACACGAAAACGAATCAAAATTAACCGGAATAACATTCAAAGCACATTTAAAAGAATCAGTCAAAATTTCTAAAGGTGCAACACCATCAACAAACATTTCATTATGAAATGCATCAACATTCATTTCATTCACACCACTATTCAATTCATTATTTGCAACATTCATTTCATTAACACTACGTAAATTTCTAACGCGACTTCTAGTATTTTCGCGAAGCGATCTAAAATCGACATTCGAGTGTCCCGTCGTTGTCTTGGCATTTTGAAAAGAAAACGCGGAAAAAACGTAAGTACTCGCCGATAAATTGCACTCAAAATTCGCAGTTAACTGTTTGGAATGACAAAAATACAACTCATGCTGGATTCATCGTTGCGTCGGTTCTACGACGAACAATTTTTTTAAAAGAGAATTTTCTCACTGTCGGTTCATTGTTTCAGCTGAAAACTGCTGCACAAAAAAGTGTTGACTTTTGAAAAATATTTGCATACTGTCAAAATGAATACAAAGAATGTTCGCCGTTTGTTTATAATAAATCTATTAAAGGCACAAGCCGAAATTATATTGTATATGGGGCATTCCACCTCAAGTGTTCCCACCTCAAAAACGAAACATTTCCGATTTTGATGATATTTGGTAGAGTTCTTGTACTATCAGAGTACATTGATTGTGGAAAAGGAGGGGCGGATTTATGCACGGGTTGCAGTGATACAGGGGCTTGAATTTTCGCCCTTTATTTCGGACGTCGATTTTAATTAAATTCTCAGTCCAAAAAGCTGTTGCTAACGAAAAAACAACATGCACGTATCTTTAAGTATTTTTTCCGTACTTTCCAAAAAAAATATATAAAAATTGTTTTATGAAGTTTAATAACATTTTTTTTTATTTAAACTTTGTTAATAACATTTTTTTAACAAGAGCCTGCTGGGATTTGTTTCAAACTTACCTTATAATACGGTTCATTCCCTCCCCTACAAAAAAGTATATATAGTATTTTATGGGCAAAGTTGAGTTTCTTCTCTTTTTGAGGCTCCAAACCCAAAGCGTCTACCGCGCCCGACGCGCGACGTAGCTGTGGCGCGCGGATTTATTATTTTTAGCATAAGTGTGTGTGTATAGTAGTAAAAATGTTCGAAATTCATACAAAAGCTTATGCTTAAAATAATAAATCCGCGCGCCACAGCTAAGTCGCGCGTCGGGCGCGGTAGACGCTTTGGATTTGGAGCCTCAAAACGAGAAGAAATTCAACTTTGCCCATAAAATACTATATATACTTTTTTGTAGGGGAGGGAATGAACCGTATTATAAGGTAAGTTTGAAACAAATCCCAGCAGGCTCTTGTTAAAAAAATGTTATTAACAAAGTTGAAATTAAAAAAAATGTTATTAAATTTCATGGAAAATTGTTTATATATTTTTTTTTGGAAAGTACGGAAAAAATACATAAAGATACGTGTTCTTTGCTTTCCATTATCAACAAATCTTCGGACTTACAATTTTAAATAAAAAATGTTTCGTTTTTGAGGTGGGAACACTTGAGGTGGAATGCCCCATATACTAAAATTAAAAAGATTAGGAAAGGTGAAAAAAAGATTTGCAGTTAGAGCAATGTTAAAGGAGCGAAAGAAAAAGGGGTTTTATTGTAATTTGATTCAAGAAATGAAAAGCGATTCGGAATCGTTTATAAATTTTCATCGGATGGACGTTGATACATTTAATGAGCTTCTTAGTATCCTAGGACCCTCTTTAAAAATTACACCTAACAGGTCAACAGAAGAAATAACAGCTGCAGAAAGATTATCTTTGACGTTGAGGTAACTTTGCCTCAATCAAAATATTCTTACGTAATCTAACAGCTATATATTTAGGTATTTAGCTAGTGGAGATAGCATGAAATCAATTGGTTTTTATGGATTTCGAGTTGGAGCTAGCACTACCAGCAATATTATTCGGAAAACGTGCCAGTTAATCTGGGAAAAACTCAACTATGTATTTCCAACACCATCAGTGCAATTGTGGGAAGATGTTGCCAGTGAATTTTATAATAAATGGAATTTTCCGAATTGCTTAGGTGCAATCGACGGCAAGCATGTCGTCATTCAGGCTCTTCCAAAATATAATACACTTACGTTTAATTACAAAAATTCACATAGTCTAATATTGCTGGCAGTTTCTGACGCAAATTATAAATTTGTATTAGTTGATATTGGTGCTCTTGGTCATAATAGCGATGGAAGCGTCTTTAGAAATTCAACTTTTGGAAAAGCGATAAAGACTAATTCAGAATGTTTATGTCTACCGTCTACAAAAATTTTGCCTGGTTCAAACATAAATGCACCATTCGTTTTTGTTGGAGATGAAGCATTTCCATTGCTTCCTAATTTAATGCGTCCTTTCCCTGGCCGTCACACTGGAAATCTTCCAGAAGACCAAGTAGCATTTAACTATAGGTTATCTAGAGCGAGAAGAGTAGTTGAAAACGCATTCGGTATACTAGCTAATCGATGGAGAATCTACAGAAAACCGATAATAGCCAGTAAAGAAACAGTGATAAATATTATAAAAGCAACAACATGTCTCCATAATTGGCTGCGAATCAAAAAAGCTACAGGATATCTTACGCCAGGTTTAGTAGATGAAGAAAACGCGGATGGGACTATTACATCTGGGAGCTGGAGAGAATCAAATATGGATGGTATAAGAGCAATTGGACGTATAAGCTCCAACAACACTTCACGTCAAGCAAAACAGATTAGAGCTGAATACAAAAGCTATTTTAGTAGTTTCCCAATTTCTGACCGAGATTATTAAAATTTGTATTATTTGTAGAACCAAATGGATTTAATTTAAATTAACAATTAGAATAAAATTAATTTTGAGCGTTATATATTAATTTCAAAATTTCCATTTTCAAACTCTTAACTTTTTCTACAGGTACTGTTTTCATTTCTTTATCTATTAATAAAATAAATGGATCCATTTCTTCAGATGATGTTAATAATTTTTCGAAATGGTCTAATTTATTTATATAACAGTCAATTTTTTCTTCCGCTTCTTTCAATGATGTTTTTTTTCTCTTGAGCTGTACTGAAGTCACTGTACGTGGTTGAACAACAGAAGTGAATGACACGTTCGGAGACTCCCCTGTTACATCTGCATCGTCTACAGAATCATCAAAAAGTTCCTGAAGTGAATTGGATTTGCTACTTTCTTCTAAGATAAAGTTGCTAGTTGTAGGTCTATAAAATTCTCAAATTAGAGGAAAAATGCATCGAACTATTATAGAGTTTACTCTGAATCCGTAACAAATTTTTCAAAAAAACCCATTTCTTTCAGCAACCACTCTGTGTACGGTTTTGTTTTGGTTGTTGCACTTCCACTTTTGCCTTTTTGGTTTTGAATAGCGTTCTTATATTTTGATTTTAAATTTTTCCAAATTTTTTGGCACTCCTCTTCTAAAAACACTTTTTTTTTCAAAAAAATATTATTAAACTAGTAAGTGATTACTGAACTTGTCAATCCCACAGCTTTAGATATTTCCAACCATATTTTTAATTTTACAGAATTATTTCTATATTGCTTGTGGCTCAAATCATATAACATTTCCCTTCCATTCTTCGCCACTTCTCCAATTATGTTTGCTTCTATTTCAATTCCTAAAAATATATTTCTGCAATAAACAATCTGTTTTTTTTATAGGAAATGCTATTTAAATTAAAACTTAATTTCAAAATTATAACCAACCTTTTGTTGCTAACGATGATTCCGCCATGTTTGTACTCAAATTTAAAAAAAATTTAAACGACACCTGATTGTTTGACATTTCTGCCGCAGAAAAGTTGAAGTTGAATTAACTTTTTCTGAGAGAGAAAATAAATCTGCCGCACAAAACCATAAAATGAGAGAATTTAAAATTTTCATGTGACATTTATGCGCGCGCATGAGTTCGACACTAATAAGACGAAACGATGAATCCAGCATCAGATTCCGAGAACCATACGAAAACGAATAAAAATTACACATTCAAAACACACTTAAATGAATTAATTAAAATTTCTAAAGGCATTCGCCAAAAAACGAACGACCGCCCCTTACACCATACAACTCAAATACTATACGCAAAAAAATATAAAAAAATGCACGCACAAAGTGACTGAGTTTTTTTATGTCAGTTATGCCGCCAAAAATCCACACAAACGCTTGTTTTTCTCTGTTTCTCATTCGCTTCACTGAAACGGCATTTGTGTCAATCGTAGGCTACTCAGCTCTACGTTGATGCTCACAAAAAATTCAAATTTTCCAACGGCTTTTTAAAATCCGAAAAATTAAAATCGCTATAACTTTTTTATTCGTGAATCGATTTCGTTGAAATTCCTTATTACAAAACTATGCCATAAAAAGAACATTTTCTGAAAATTTAAACGAAATCGGTCCACGAACAAAAAAGCCTTAGCGTGTACAAACTTTTTGTTTGCCTATTAATATATAAGATAACAATTAATATACGTTTAACATTTTATTAGTTCTTTATTTTCTTCATTTATTCGACAAATTGCCATCCAAAAAGAAACAAAGATTTTGGCTTCGGCTACCTGCGTAGCTCTTTTGTGCGTCATCGTCAAACTTTAAACGTGATTACCGAGCTCCTCGTTCCACAATTTTCAACCGATTTCAATTTTATAAAGTGGAAAATGTTCGAAATTTATAACTGAATAAATCTGTCAGACAGAATTTTGAAATTTTAAAAATTCATAAAGTTATAAACAAAAATGTAATAAAAAACCGAAAAACTCGAGATTTTCGGCTGTTTTTCGACACCGCCAGACATATTTGTGGATTGTTAATAAACAAAAAAAGATATCAAAATACTGTCTGACAGTTTTGTTTATTATTAATTACTGAACATTTTAGCAGTAACAAAAATAAAATCGATTCAAAATTCGCGTGCATGGAGCTCGCGGAAAATACCCCTTTTCTCGGATGTTTTTAACAAAAATGTTGCTTAAATTTTTTTTCAACATTTGATTGTGCTTTTGTTTTTTACTCGATAACAACTATTCGGACACAAAATTTCATCTAAATCGGTCTAGTGGTTCAGATTTTAGTCATTTCAGTGAAGAGTCCCCTTGAGTTTAATGTTCTTGTTTTTGTATCAAAAACCTCAGAAAATACAGGAATTCATCGGACGGGTTTTGTTGCATATTAAACTAATCCGGCTCGAAGGACCATATGTTTTTGTTGCAAAAACTTCAAAATAATAAAGAAAATTGATTTGCCGCCTTTGGCTTCTAATTGCCGAACACCTGAATAAAAGAGTACAAATTCAATTAGAACACTTCAATTTTATTTAGTAACTTCAATTCAATAAATTTTTAGTAATATTAAATGTGAACTCAAAAATTTCAATAATAATTCTGTAAGTTAAAAATGGTTATATGATATAATTTAAAATGGTTATATGATATTATTGTTAGGATTAGTTAATTAATTCAGTTAGTTAGTTTAAAAATTCAACAACAACAAAAAACCGGTGCCCCGGGCCACGGCGCTTCTCGCTGTGGCGATTATCACGTGACAACTACCATGTTGCTCGTTATCTGTTATTCATTACATGCAATATATAATAAACACAATTGTTATTCGTTCTGAAATGTAACAATAGCCATGTTTTTTTAATGAACTATATAGTTCTTCATCATACAAATCTGAAAACCCAGGTTTTATGGGTGTTTCTATCGAGGTTTTGGGAAATTTCTTAATTTGCATATGGCATACTTTCGGGGGTTGGCATGTTGTTTCGGGGGTTGGCATGTTGCATACTTTCGGGGTCGGAAAGACGTTATTTAAAAATAAAAACAACAGGAAAGTGATGAGAGCAAATTTATAACAAATAATTGATTTTTTAGAAACATATTTATTATTTTCTAGCGAGGATTTCGTGAAACAGTGTAAAAAATAACTCTTAACTTCTGTGTAATTTTGAAATTTTTAAGCATCGAAGTAGGCGCTTCATGAAATTTCCCTTGTCGTTTTTTAATGAACTCGATGAAAGAACTATATAGTTCATTTAAAAAACACGGCTAATGATAGTAATATATGTATGTATAATAAACACAATGGGATGCCCAAGCGATAAAGTGTCGCATAACCGTGTGAGTGGGCGTGGCTTAGGCTGCATGTAGTAGTACTACTACTACATGCAGCGTAAGCCACGCCCACTCACACGGTTATGCGACACTTTGTCGCTTGGACATCCCGGCTAACCGTTTTATTAGACGTTATCACGTCAAAAGTTCAATGAAGGAAAAATACGTGGTTCCAAGCCATGTGTAATTTGACCCTTTCTTTGTGAATTAATGTTGTCCATCTGAAATAAACAAGGCGTTAAATACCCAAACGGTGATTTGGTGATTGGACCTTGAGCAGACAAATTTAACAGATATCCAAGGAGAATTTCCTCGCTGTGAAAGAATTGAACATACTCCCCCCATTGAAACATTTTGATATGTTTCAAAACTGTAAATTAACAAATCACCTTGAAGTGTTGAAATTAAAATGAAAGAAGAGGAAAGAGAGAAAAACAATACATAGTGCTTGTTTATGCATAAAACGGTTTTAAGCTGAAAATCGGCTTAAGACGAATTCCTCGTATAAACAGATTCGGATTCTCTCGCACACATAGAAAATATACTGTACATACTATGCATTATGACATAACCTTAAATACTATCCGGAGCAAAGTGACCGCGGACTTTTGAAAAATGAAATTTTACGTTATGTTAATGATTTTAAACGTGTACCATAATATGTATACATCAATGTTCGAAAGAATTATGCATTCCAGAAGGTGTTTCTTGCAAAGAATAGCTGCTTCTAATTTTATGTAAGCTTAAATATAAATGTAAATCTGATAATGTCTGATAAATTCCAGATTTTTACAACAGTTTAAAGAACACCGTATAAAAAAAAAGAATAGGAAACATTAAACGCAATGGACAATGGTGGGAGGATATAGTCTCTCAGGATTATCCTAATAGCGAAATGGTTACACATTTCAGAATGAAAAAATCAACATTTTTCTATATAGTGGACTTAGTACGGAAATTTTAAAACCGTCAGAAAATGCTTTTACACAATGATTGGAAGTGCCAAAGATTGTTGCCATCGCAATTTTTAAATTAGCCAGCTGTGCAGAATACAGGGTAGTAGGAATTGCTTTTGGCGTGCATAAATGCACTGTGAAAAAGTGTGTGGATAGGTTTTGTAGAGTTTTAGTGCAGGAATTGAAGAATTACATTTATCTCCCCAGAACGATTGACGAAGTTAAAGAAATTGCTAAGTCTTTTAAGGAGAAAACAAAGGACCCCGCACAAAATGTATGGAAATGTGCTTTCGGTCAAATTGGCTGAAATTTTACTATGTTGTAGCTGACATCGTCCTGATCAAAAGTGTTCATGGGCACGAAACCCAAAAATGAGATCTTTTGGGTTTTTCAGGTACTTTTAGGATTTACGTCTCTTTTGCCTCCCACGGCCCCAAAACAAGTCGTAGGAGGCTCCAAGACCCCTCAATATTTTCGTAACGGTACCTACTATTAGTAAAAAATACCATAAAAATCCCCCCTTGCCTCTAAGGGGGCCAGGGGGCGGTCCGTATGGCTGCAACAGGTAAAATGCACTTATGCACTTTATACTTTTACCTCCCACGGCCCCAAAAAAATCGTAGGAAGCTCGGAGACTCCGGAAAATCTTCGTAATTAATCGTACAATTACGAAAAAATAATATAAAAATCCGCATTTCCCTCTAAGGGGGTCAAAAAGGGTCCTGAAAGTTTGCCCCCTCCCATATGCACCCTATGCACGCCACCCATGTCTAAATTATAAAACTTGTCTTTTTTGCGGCAAAAAAACTTGTCTTTTTGCGGTGGAGTTTTTTGTACATAAAATTGAAAAACTCCAATTTTAACTTATAGTGCATGATAGTCCAACTCTTAACGAAGAAAAAGAGCTTCGAAAAAATATCCTACGAGGTCGAGGATCTGTAGACGGAAGGATTTTACGAAAACGCTTTTTTTACATAAATCGAAATTTCACCCATATTTTGCAAAATTTCGAGCCAAAAAAAATAATGAGTTTTCAGATTGCCAAAAGCAACATTTTTACCAAGTAAAAAGTTTCTAGGTCGTATCAATAAAAAGAAAAAAAGAAAAGAAAAAGAAGCGATTTTTAGCGGTTTTTAGCATTTTTCTCCATGTATAAGACACTAACCAATATTTTGTACCACATCAATTGAATGATAATTTTAATACCTATAACTTTATAATTTAACTTTTTCGGATCCGAGCTCAACTTTTTGTTTTATTGGCGAAAAACCGTTTTTTTGTCTTTTGCGAATTTTTTAGGTTAAGTTCGCCAATGCAGTTCCGTAAAAAAAAAACGCTATCATTCTTCAAATTAAGTGTTCTACACGCCCATATTTTTTTTTTCCTGCCTTCAATTGTCTGGAGAATTTCCGTAGATTGATTGGACTAATAGGGCTTTACTTTGTTTATTTGGTATGGGCTCTATAACAAATTTTGAGTAAGCTGTTTCAGTATATTCTGGTATTAGTAATATAATTATAATAATATCTAACTTAAATGCTACTACAATTTTTATATTTTTCAAGTTTTCTATATCTTTTACTCTTTTTATTAATTCTTGCTCTGTTAAAATATTTCTGGATAATATACCTAGTTTACTTGATAAAATTATTTGTTCTATATTCTCTAAATGGTCTTTTAATAAGTTTATAATTTATTTGATATATTTGTTGCATATATATAATTTCAGTTTCAATTGCTTTTATACTATTATTTATTTGCTCGTTAATTTCATTTAAAAACTTTGTGACGATCTTTTGTTGATCCTGTATATGAGTAGTTATTATTTTTATCTGTTCCGAAATTTCGTTGTTAAATAGGATTTGTTTGTTGCTTTCCTTGATTAGTTGTTTTGTCTTGTCATTTAAAGTATTTAATTGATTTGTGATTTCTAGTTCGTCATTGTAGTCCATAGTACCAGTGAGATATTTTAGTCCTGTGCCCACAACATTAAGTAATCCTCTTTTTTGTTTTCGATGAGGTTTCAGATTTGTTACTTTTTGTTCTAGTAATCGTAAAGTTATGGATAAGGGTGCTGAACATGGGGTCTAGGAGGTTACTATGTTCCTCAATTATTTTTATGTTTTCAGCTATGGAATCTTTCGTAGTCTCATACTCAGTGATATTTATTATATGGAGGATCTTTGTCGTCTTCAATATTAAACCGACGCACAGTGTTTCGAATAGAACAAACTAGCTGGACAAAAGTCATTTTTGAAATTCAGAGAAATGATTATAGAAAGAGATAAAAAACACTCTGAAACTAAGGAAAAAGGGTTTTTTATTGCACCGGTTTACCTAAGAGGGTGGGTAGTTGGAAGGCTATATAAAAAAGAGGGAAAAATGCATTATTTCATTCCTAATTTGACTGTTCTTGTGATAGCACGTTAGATAGATTTTTGTCACTGTGAGTAATATATATTAGTGATGAATTTGGAAGCTAAAGGTGAGTATTTTTTATTTTTTATAACATTTAGTACCTAACGTTAAGCATTAACTTAGAAAAAAATCCGAAAACTTAAATTTTCAATTTTTTTTAAAGTTTTTTGCATTCATTGGACTGGGAGTTGTCTGCCCCCGCTTGACTCCGGGCTAAATTTTGGATATATCGTAGCTGTGACTATCTACTTTCGAAATATATCAATTTCTGGCAGCACACTTTAGTACAACTTTTTTTTTTTATTTTTTTTTAGATTACTCCTACTCTGTTTCCAAAACAGAGCTCTTTGAAGAATGGCTGAAGCACGACAAAGGTGAGCAAAATAGAAAGCTGTACACGGTGTTGTGATAATAAAAATAAGTTGGTCTAAAATGACGCTAAGATCTGAGAACGGGAGCTTTCTTGTAACATAAAAACATGCCAAAATATGTCCAAACCGAAATCGGATCTGCTCCTTTTTTCAAAATATCCTCAAAAAACGATTTTTCGCAAAAATTCACTAAATTTCCAATATGCGAAATGTTAAACGTCTCTAAAATTGCATGCAACGGGAAATACACACA
The DNA here is from genome assembly GCA_949987705.1 of Thereva unica. Classification (NCBI taxonomy): domain Eukaryota; kingdom Metazoa; phylum Arthropoda; class Insecta; order Diptera; family Therevidae; genus Thereva; species Thereva unica. Next base: position 78,592,501 of record OX465282.1, on the reverse strand, counting down.
TATACATATGTATTTACACATATATATTTGAAATGTTTATATACAAGAATATATATACATTATATAATACCTCACCTGGGGGCCTGATTGCATCATTTTGTAGGTGCATCATAAAATGCACTAAAAAAAACACTAAAGAACGATCCCACGGCCCAAAAAAAATCGTAGAAGGCTCCATGACCCCTTAAAATCTTCGTAACGGTCCCTACTATAATTAAAAAATAACAGAAAAATCCCCCCTTGCCTCTAAGGGGGCCTGGGGGCTGCCCGAGGGGCTGCAACAGGTAAAATGCACTTATTCACTTTACACTTTTACCTGCCACGGCCCCAAAAAAAATCGTAGGAGGCTCGGAGACCCCTTAAAATCTTCGTAATTTACCGTACAAAAATTAAAAAATAATATAAAAATCCATGATGGAGAGACATGATGAGCTTTTTATCTTACAACTACTACAATAAATTCACAATAAAGCTTCGCGATGCATTAGACCCTTTGTTTTCAAAGCCTAATAGACTACTGATTTTTATATTATTTTTTAATTGTTGTACGGTAAATTACGGAGATTTTAAGGGGTCTCCGAGCCTCCTACGATTTTTTTTGGGGGCCGTGGGAGGTAAAAGTGTAAAGTGAATAAGTGCATTTTACCTGTTGCAGCCCCTCGGGCAGCCCCCAGGCCCCCTTAGAGGCAAGGGGGGATTTTTCTGTTATTTTTTAATTATAGTAGGGACCGTTACGAAGATTTTAAGGGGTCATGGAGCCTTCTACGATTTTTTTTGGGCCGTGGGATCGTTCTTTAGTGGTTTTTTTTAGTGCATTTTATGATGCACCTACAAAATGATGCAATCAGGCCCCCAGGTGAGGTATTATATAATGTATATATATTCTTGTATATAAACATTTCAAATATATATGTATGTGTAAATACATATGTATATGTGTGTATTTCCCGTTGCATGCAATTTTAGAGACGTTTAACATTTCGCATATTGGAAATTTAGTGAATTTTTGCGAAAAATCGTTTTTTGAGGATATTTTGAAAAAAGGAGCAGATCCGATTTCGGTTTGGACATATTTTGGCATGTTTTTATGTTACAAGAAAGCTCCCGTTCTCAGATCTTAGCGTCATTTTAGACCAACTTATTTTTATTATCACAACACCGTGTGTATGAGTTTGTAACTTGCAAATATGGAATTTCTGGGATCACCGAGTCATCGATGAGGAATACCAAAATATCATATCTAGGGTTTCTTCAAAAGTACTGGAAAAGTGGACAAAATGCGGCAAAAGTAGGGACCGATTTCTGAAAACTCACAACCAATGGATCAAGGGAGATCTGGTTTTTCGTAGCTCCTTTCAACAAGTTCAGCCTTCAACATCTGCAACTTTAACACCAGGACGACCTCACAAGGATTTCGAGGAATCGAGCGACAAAACAAAAAAAAGAAGAGTTGAAGACCTGATCACTTCAAGGACTACATCAGAATTATTGACTGCTGCGGAAGCTTCAGCGCGATTATCTGGCAACAGGGATCTGGCGAGAGTTATTAACGAAGCCAGCACTAGTCCTGAAAATTGTAAAAAAATGAAAAAAAGTGTTAGTTTTAGCGGCACATCTGAACAGAGGTGTTTAACCAAAGAAGAGGCATTGGCTTATTACGTGGACTCTAAATCTACCAGCCACTCCTACAAACAGACTCGGAAGTGGAGCATCAAAGCAGGACACAAGGTATTTCCATCATTTTATAGTATTAGACAAGCTAAGTTAGAATGTTTTCCTTGTGAGGATCAAATAATTGTGAACGAAACGCGTGCAGAAATTAAACTTTAGGCGATTTTAGATAGAACCGTTGAACGTTTAGTTACTGCTCAGTGTGACGTTTTACAAAATTTGTCTTCTGGCTCATCATTCACTCTTATCAGTAAGTGGGGTTGTGATGGAAGTTCTGGTCATAGCACATACAAACAGAAATTCAGCAGTAGTGACGACACTGATGAGTTTTTGTTTGTGTTTTCATTTGTACCGCTTCAATTGCATGACGAAGGTGGTAATATTGCTTGGCAGAACCCTCGTCCATCTTCTACTACATATTGTCGGCCAATTAAGTTTATTTTCTCTAAAGAAAGTACCGATTTGACGGTGTCTGAGACAAATGTCGTTTTGGAGGAATTAAATAGGTTGCAACCGACAAAGTGTAGTATTTTTGGTACCGAGGTATCTGTCAAGCACGAATTACTTTTCACGATGATTGATGGTAAAGTGTGCAATGCTTTAACTGAAACATCTTCATCACTAAAGTGCTACATTTGCGGAGCAACCCCAAAAATGATGAATGATGAGTGCAGAGAGTTTCTAGCAAATACAAACAATCTCGGTTTTGGTTTATCTACTCTTCACGCCTGGATTCGTTGTTTCGAATGCTTGCTTCACATTAGTTATCGCCTCGAGATTAAAAAATGGCAAGTTCGAGACGCAGCTGAAAAAGCTAAAGTGAAGCAACGTTCTGCTGATATTCAGAAACGATTCAAAAATGAGATGGGTTTGATTGTAGATAAACCAAGACCAGGATATGGAAATACGAATGACGGAAATACTGCTCGCCGCTTTTTTAAAAACGCCGAGAAAAGTGCAGAGATTACAGGATTAAATGTGCATCTTATAAAAAAGTTTCATATTATACTATCAGTCTTGTCATCTGGCTATGACATTAATTTGGAAAAATTCGTTAATTTAGCACAAGACACGAAAAAAGCTTATTTGAGTCTCTATTCGTGGTATTATATGCCAGCTACTGTGCACAAAATCCTTGTGCATGGTGCCGAGATTATAAAATCGGCTCTTCTGCCAATCGGGCAGCTTTCTGAGGAAGCTCAAGAAGCTCGCAATAAAGATTGCAGAACATTCCGAGAGCATAATACTCGGAAGCGATCACGTACTGCTACGAATAGAGACTTACTTAATATGTTGCTGATCACATCTGATCCTGTAATTAATAGTCTTAGGGAAATTCCTAAAAAGATGACTGGCAAGCTCCCTTCCGAAGTGATAGACTTATTAATACCACCTAGTGTAAATTCAATTAAAAATATAGGGACCACGGATGGTAATGATTATACTATAGACGATTCATCGGAGGAGGAACTTAGCGATTAATTAGATAGTTTAAGTAATAAGGTAGTTAGTGTAAGTTCTTGTCATTGCAATTAGGCTAATGTATTATTTGAAATATGTGTGTATATTGTATTATGGAATTTTATATTTAATTATTTTTTTAATAGAAGTTAAGGCAATAATTTTTATTTTACATTTTACACACTGCAAGTATTGTACAAGGGAATATAAATAAAATTGTCATAAATAAAATTATTCGAAACTTATTTTTTTGCCAAATTTTTCAAACATTATTGCCCCAAATAAAATCCAGGTTTATTTTTTACAAGCAGGTCATAAAAAAATTTGAAGTTTTCCTTTGAACTATATACGCCGTATTGTTTACAATTCTTTCTTTGAACTTTTTTATCTTCACCTCCAGGTAGCATTTCAGGTACATTATCGATAATTACTAGAATTGTTGATAAATGGGATTTTCCAAATAATAATATCTTGCTAGTTGGAAGGCGAAAGTCGTAAAAATTAAATTTTCTTTTTATGATTTTTTGTTTTTTACTATTTTCAATGTACAACTGGTCACTTATGTATGTAATTCGTTTCGAATAGGTTAATTACACTTTTATTACATAAAAAAGTTCATAACATTAATAGATACGATCATTGGAGTCAGAAAATTCAACTAAATAATTTTGTCCAGCTAGCTTGTTCTATTCGAAACACTGTGCGACGGTATCTGTTTTAATAGTTATATACCCGTTGTTATTATCGAGGTCCTGAATTTCAAGCGTTTGGCAAATGAATAGGGGGACAGAAGGAGGAATTTGATTCGTTGGTTGTTCATTTTCACCTGAAATGCAAGGGTTTCTTTTAGATTTTTTTCTCAAATTTGCTTTGATAGTTGGGCGCGAATTATTTTGAAATTTCTTTCTTCTTTTAATATGGGACTTATAGTATTTTAATCCAGATTTTTCGTCGATTACATGATCGTCGTCTATCTTTTTAATAATAATTTTTCGGAATTTAGGGTGATTTTTCCCGCCGCGAATTTCTTTTCTAAAGCATGTTCCTGGATCTACTTCTATATTTTCTCTTTGTTTATTCAGATTATTTATAACCCTTTCCTTAATTTTAAGTACTCTTTCTCTTACCTCATTGAACTCAGTTTGGGGGATTTTGCCCGTGTGAAAATCGATCGGTTTTCTATTAGTGGTTGAATGAATTGTATTGTTATAGAAATGAATAATCTTAAGAATTTTTTCTGCGACGGTGTCTATATCTTTATTCGGACACATGAGTAACCTAATGTGTTCATTAATGGTATTATGTAATTTTTCTATGTCTGCATTGGAGGTATGATTGTTATTAGAAGTGAAGTGGATATCTATATTTCGTTGTTGCAAGAAATCTTGCAAAGGAATAGCTTTAAAGCCAAGTTCGTTATCGACTGTGATTTTTTTCACATCACCAGAAGTGCTTAAGTATTGTAATAGGGCGCTCTCTTAAATTCTATCCATGATCGTCCTGTTATTCTGATCGCTTGGGCGAATTTGCTGAACTTGTCTATGAATATGAGAAATAGATTATTTTCTAAAGTGTAAAAGACGTCAACGTGAATAATTTCGTTAGGAGCTGATGGGGTTTCTGAGATTTTAAACACTTGTTTCACGGGTTTCCGATCGTATTTTTCGATATTGCATATTTCACAATTATTAATAAAGTAGGTATATAACTTTAGGGGCAAGCTTTGGGTGGTAATATTTCATTTGCAGCTCTTTTTGTACTTCTGTTATACCTTGATGGTTGTTTCTCAGGTGTTCATCTTCGATTAATTTCATGAGACGTTCTTCGTCTGCAATATCTTCAAGTAATCTTGTACATCGTAGAATTTTAAGATGTTGGGAGAAGTGAGTAAAGAAAGCTAATTCGATTGTTGCTAAGAATTCAGGCTCTTCTACATAAATTGCGTTGAGCGCGTTTGGATTGAAATGCGTTTTAAGAAGGGTGGTAGCTGTTTCTAAGTCTAATGTTTTGGCAGATATTATTTTCCTATGTTTATTAAAAATATTTTTGCCTTGGATTCTCAATGAACCGGAATTTGTTTTTCTTATTATTAATTGATATTTAAAGACGTTAAGTGGCGATTTGCTTAAAGGTATTCTATTTTCTTCCTCTTCATTAAGGTTTACTTGTATCAGTGTTGCCAGAATATCGAAAGTTAATATCCCTACTGAAAGCGGAAAAAATCCCTACGTTTCCCTACGCGAACATAAATAGCAGAAAACAAAAAAGGAAGGTAGAGAGTTAGAAAATTATACACGTAGTACGAAAGTATTTATTAAAAATAAACTTTTCAAAGGAAGAAACACAACAAGACAACATTAACAAATTAATAAAATATTCGTATTCTTAAAATTCTTATAAAGTTAGTCCTCTTCTGAGAAATCAGCGCTAACAATATCGTCTCTATTTTTTAATTGATACAAGTTATTTCGAAATAATTTCCTCATTTGCGAGCTAATTACAAAATCATGAGAATTTGTATTTGTTTTTTTTTTTCATTTTTAGCTTAATCTTTAACAATGAACTTAAAGTTTTTGTACTCAGCCTGTTCCTTTTTTTAGTTTTAATGTCTGTACATAAAGAAAATATCCTTTCCACGGAGGCGTTAGAATGTGGCAAAGCCAAAACTATTTCGGCTAGTTCATTAATATTTTTGAATATTTCTTTATCAGAAAAGTTTTTTATTGAAGATATTTTATTCCAAAAGTCTTCTGTCGGCAAGGCTTCTAAATTTTGTATTTCATCTTAAGAAAAGTAAAAAACTAGCTTTTCAAATTCAGATAAGGCTTCTTCAATATTTATGATATGGTTATATTTAGTGCAAATATTTTTAATAGTGATTCGGTTTTTTTATTCAGTGCGACCTTCGGATTTATAAACTGAAGTTCTGAAACTAATTCATCTTCGAATGGTATTCTTTGTAGAGCTTGCTCAACCGCTACTTGATAAAATTTTAAACATCTCCCTTTAAATTGTAAATATTTACTTTGGTCCTGCAGTTGACTTAATGTTTCTTCTGCTTTCTTTCCTATGTTAATTTCCTCCATAGAAAGAAGTATATTATTGTTTAAAACATTGCTTTTTTCTATATTATCGCAGTAATTAGGTTTAGCAAAGTTGGCGCACAATAACCGTAAAAATCGTTTAGATTCTTCATATAAATTTGCGATTAAATTTCTTTCGGACTGAAATAATAAGTTGAAATTATGAAAATACGGCAAGACATACTGCATAAATTCGAGATAGGCTTTGGTATACGGATTATTTAATTCTTTGGAAATTAAGGTAGCATTCGGAGTTTTATCTTCAACAAAAGCATATAAGGATGTTTGTTGCAAAATCGACCATTGTTCTAAAATCCTGTTTACAGAATTCAATAAAGCCAACCACCTTGTTCTACTTGGATTAATTAATTTGTGCTTTTCTTTTTTCATATTGTTTTGAATACCTTCTAATAAAGCCTGCCTTTTGGGACTTCTTGAGAAATATGAATATATAGAGTGCATGAGGCCTTCTACATTTTTGGGTAACTCATCTGCAGCATGACTTGCTATCAAATGTGCGGAATGGCAAGTACAACCAATTACAAAAACGTTCGAATTATCTTTTAATAAATGACTAAGAAATGACTCTTTCTTTCCCATCATAACGTTCGCATTATCACTGCAATATCCAATTATTTGTCCTATATTTAAATTGTGTTTCTCTAGACAATTTAAAAACATTCTATACAAATTCTCCCCTGTAGCACTGTCAGTAATTTTAACTAGATCCAACAAATGCACAAAAGATTGCTTATTTTTATAATATTTTACCAATATGCACATATTTTTTTCATTACTAATGTCTGTGCTTTCATCGACTAATACTGAAAAATACTTGTCTTTCAATTCACAATCAAGATCGTCTACTATCGCTTTACTCACAACATTATTAATTATGTTAGTACATTTCGTTCTTTTAAGTTTAATTTTTCTTGCTAGTTTTAAATCATTGAAGATATGTTTCATAGTCTCCACTACACCTTGCATAGCATGAAAACTTAAATTATATTCCGCGGTTAATAAACTTAGCCGAATTTCTGCGTCAATTTCTTCATCTATTAAAAGAGGTTTAATAAATTCGTTCAACTTTTTACTTGTTTTGATAACTTTAATTGCTTTTTGATGCCCCACTGTTTCACAATGCTTCTTAAGTTCACTTTTCCCAGCCACTAATATTTTATTACATGCTTTACAACGTGCTTTGTACTTATCCTCAGGAACTTCAGCTACCCATTCTTTAAATGACGGGTCTGACAACCATTTGTCCGAGAATGCTTGTTTCCTCCACTTTTTAATTGGTTCCTCACAATGTTTAATCCTTTTGGAGCAACTCGGCCTGCTAACATCGCAGACATCACTGCTATCACTATAACTCGATTCTGAATTCATTTCAAACTGTTATCTATACGTAAAAATTTCCATGTAATACTTAAATAAATTTTGTACAATTTTGCAGACTTACCAAAAAACCGATCAGATTAAATTTAATAAAGAATAAAAACTCCAATTTTTACAGATAAAAATTTAGGGGATTCCCAAAGTTTTATGATTCTCATCTCATGAGTCTTGTTCTTCTTAGTCTTAGGAAACCGTCATGGTTGTAGCTATAATGTACAAATGTCAAATAATTTCATTACTTCAAACAATTTGCGTTAGATGTCAGTAGTTGTTTAGGAAAATTTGCTTTGAAATCTCTTGTACTTTTTGTACAAAACAGATGCATTTTTGTGAATTCCCTACATTTTATGGAAATTTAAAATTCCTTCCCTACGGTAATTTTTATGTAATTTGTCCCTACGCGTAGGGAGAAATCCCTACGTTTGGCAACACTGACTTCTATTCGGGAGAGGGCATCCGCGTTGCCATTCTTGCGGCCCTTTTTACATCTTATTTCATAGTCATACTCTGACAATTTTAATTTCCATCGGAATAACCTTGAGTTCGGCTCCTTTATCGAGAAAAGCCATTGAAGAGGCTTGTGGTCCGTCTCTATTATAGTCCAGTCAAATTAGAGGTTTGACTGGAAGATAATTCGGAAGTTGCTGAAAATTGGAACAGCCCTTAAAAACATTATTATACATAAGCTGTAGAGACTGCCACGCGATTGGACGACTGCAAACTTTTTTATTCAAGGTCAAAGGGTCAAAATATCAGTTTTTTGCAAATATATGTGTTTACAACGTTTGTAGATTAGGCGATTATCTACAAAAAATATATCATACATTTTCTCGTAGGAATTGCCATTTCTGAGATATTGTCGTTTTAATAAGTTAAAATACTCATATTCTATCATTCCCGACTTGTAAAGGTCATCAGGAATTTAATAAATCCTTTGTTGGAGTACGCGGCTAATATTTTCAGGGGTGATTCCTGGATATCTTTGTAAAAAAAAAATTGTTCTACAGAGGGCGGCTATCTCCACTATCCACTAAGATACAGGGTGATTAGGGAAATTTTTTTTTTAAATTTACTAAAATTTGAATAACTCCTAAAGTAATTATCATAAAGTAGGCTAATTAGGCTCATCTTTTAGGTAAATGTGTATTCTTTTATTTGGTATAAAGCACAGCAACCTGAGTAACTCCGTTCAAAAAATATACCAAATAAATCAATGCTTTGCATCTAGACCTGGCAGATTTCTTCGTTTTTCTCAGAAAATTCGTTACTAACAGTACATTTTTTTTGCTTTTCTGATGCACCAAACTATTACCTACAATATTTCCATACACAACAAGTGTTTATTTTGGGTAGTTTTGTAGGTAGTAGTAGTAGTAGTAGTTTTATCGTGAACAATTAAAAAGTTACTCGTCTTTCAACTGCGGCATAGTAGCATTGGTTTGAGCCTACATATTTTTCGAACGGAGTCACTCAGGTTGCTGTGCTTTATACCAAATAAAAGAATACACATTTACCTAAAAGATGAGCCTAATTAGGCTACTTTATGATAATTACTTTAGGAGTTATTCAAATTTCAGTAAATTAAAAAAAAACAAAATTTTTTCCCTAATCACCCTGTATCTTAGTGGATAGTAGAGATAGCCGCCCTCTGTAGAACAATTTTTTTTTTCCAAAGATATCCAGGAATCACCCCTGAAAATATTAGCCGCGTACTCCAACAAAGGATTTATTAAATTTCTGATGACCTTTACAAGTCGGGAATGATAGAATATGAGTATTTTAACTTATTAAAACGACAATATCTCAGAAATGGCAATTCCTACGAGAAAATGTATGATATATTTTTTTGTAGATAATCGCCTAATCTACAAACGTTGTAAACACAATTTTCTGATAAAACGTACGGCTTAGCATATATTTGCAAAAAACTGATATTTTGACCCTTTGACCTTGAATAAAAAAGTTTGCAGTCGTCCAATCGCGTGGCAGTCTCTACAGCTTATGTATAATAATGTTTTTAAGGGCTGTTCCAATTTTCAGGAACTTCCGAATTATCTTCCAATAATGGCGTTTTTTCGTCTATTTTGACTGGACTATTAGGAATTTGCGTCCGAATACGTACGGGCGGAAATATTTAGTTGCCCATATGATTGCAAGTAATTGCTTCTCGATCGTACTATAATTTTGCTCGTGGTCGTTAAGTGTTCGACTCGCGTGTTCGACATGGTGATCTTCTTGGGAAAGGATGGCCCCTAGGGCAAATTGGCTAGCATCTGTGGTTATAGTGAACATTTTATTAAAATCTGGATATCGCAGGATGGGCTCTGTTATGAGAAGACGTTTGAGGGTTTCTATACTTCGTATATAATCAGGGTCATTCATATCTAATTTAACGTCTTTTTTGAGATATTTTGTTATAGGTTTTGCTATCTTTGAATAGTCTTTAACGAATCTGCGATAATATCCAGTTAGGCCAAGGAATTTTTTTTATCTGTTTTTGATTTTTAGGAATAGGAAATTCCTTCATACATTTCATTTTGTTAGGATTCGGTCTTATACCGTCCTGTCTAACAACGTGTCCTAAGAATTCGGTTTCTCTCTTGAGAAATTCCGACTTATCTAACTGTACTTTAAGGTTTACTTCCGATAAGCGATTAAAGATTTTGTTCAGGGAGTCTATATGCTCTTGAAGCGAAGTCGAATATATTATTATGTCATCTAAATAGACAAGACATATTTTGTTTATATATTCCCTTAATACGTTGTTCATAAGGCGTTGGAATGTGGCAGGTGCCGTTTTAAGGCCGAAAGGCATTCGCAGAAACTCATAATGACCATTCTCTATAGAGAATGCAGTCTTATGAATGTCGTCTTCGTCGATCTCTATTTGGTGGAATCCTTTCGCAAGATCCAAGGTTGTGAAGTACTGACATCTACCCAACTTTTCCAATATTTCCTCAATATTAGGAATTGGGTATTTATCATCTATGGTTACCTCATTAAGCTTCCTATAGTCTATGACTATACGCCACTTGGCTTTCCCGCTGGCGTCCATTTTATTTGGAACTATCCAGACAGGTGCCGAATATGGTGAGTTGCTGGGTCGAATGATGCCCTTTTCTAGCATCTCTTGGATTTGCCTGTTAATTTCTTCCTTATGAATATATGGGTATCTATATGTTTTCGCCTGAATGGGAAAATTATCCATGGTACGGATTTGATGCTTGATAGCATTAGTAAAAGTTAAGTTGCAATTTTCTTGGTAGAATATATGTTTATATTTATTTATTAAGTTTAATAGTTGCGAATTTTCTTCCGCGTTAAGATGGCTACAACGAATCTGTTCGTGTAGGGGTTTTGTTCGCTTTGTTCTATAATATTAAAATTTTCCTCGTTCACTACTTCAGTTACAAGAGGTTCAATGGCGGTGCAAATATTACATTCCGCCGTTACTTCCACTATCGCGTTTATTTCATAATTGTTTACCTCGTATATGCCCTCTTTTATTAAGACATTAGGGCTTGAAATGGTTTGTTGTTTAAGGAATGCTAACCCTTCTCTTTGTAATACCGGAATGGTTAGTTCTTGTTCTCCTAAATGCTCTAAATTATACAGATAGGATGTATTATTAAGCTGGAAGTTCAACCCAACTTCTGTACTATTTATTCTGAGTACGTTGTACTCATAATCGATTTTTGACTTCAGAGGGATTAATATATTGTTCCCAATAAGTCCGTCATATTCGGAGTGAAAATTGTTAATATAGAATTTCATAATAAACTGAGATTTCCCTAATTCTTTGAACAAAGGTATGTTGGCTTCTTCTTCGATTTGCACGTAATGATTTAGAGTTTTAACTCTGATAGGATGATTGTATTTATATATATATTTGGGGTGGCACAGACCTGGATTTATTACTGAGTGCGTGGCACCAGAGTCGACGATGAATCGAAGTGGTCTTATATTCCCATGAATTAGGATATATGGTAGTTTGCGGTCGAGGCTACTGACCGAAAATTTAGTGGTTCGTTGGTTTCAGGTTCATTTTCTGATATTTGGTTTATATTAACTTCCATAGGCTCGGGGGCTGGTAATCGATTGCCGTTGCGGTCTTGCTGGTTATTAAATTGGGGATTATTATAAGGGTGTTGGTTCTCGTGGTTTGTATAATTATTACCTGATTGCCTGGAATTCGTGGCAGTTTGATTGAATTGGGGCTGGTATTGCCTTCTATTTGCGTAATTATTATTATTATTATTATTATTGTTGTTTCTGTCGTAATTTTGCCTAAAGGTTCTGGGATTTTGGGTGGAGTAATTTTGGTCGTTCGGTGTGGTGTTACGTTGGTTTGGGTACTGATTTCTTCTGGAAGGATCATTTCTTTCAAAGTTCCTTCGATTTTGATTTTCCTTATTTCTTTCCCGTGAATTAACTTGAGGGTTGTTAGGCCTGATAAGTTGGTTTGGGTTAAAATACGCATAACCGGATTCGTAAAGAATTTTAATTCCTTCCTCTAAACTATTCGGATTTCGACAATATAGTACTGAGCGCATGGGCTCTGGAAGTTTATTTTTAAAGATGGTTAATGCAGACGATTTGTTGCTATTGATAATTACGTCTCTTGAAGCATCATCTTGTTCGGATGTTTGCTTAATTTTAATGTTAAGTCTTCGAAGGATTGATTTTATTTCATTGTAGAAATCTACACTTGTGGTCTTAAACCGGGTGGATCTAAGGTTATCGAACAGTTCTTCTGCTGATAGCCGATCTCCAAAATTGTTTATTAAAATAGCTTTCATATCAGCCCATTGTGTAATTGTTGGGTCCCCGTCGGGCCTCCGGTTTAAAATGCATAAATTTCGGTTGTATATGTGAACGTGTTTTAGTGGTAACTTCACAGATAGACAAACTAGTATTAACTTCACAAATGGACAAGAGTGCTTGTATATAAAACGATTTTATTATTAACACAAAAATAGGCGAAGGTAGTAATAACTCAAATAATAAAGTAGTAATAACTCCACAAATAGTATTTTCCACAAATAATAAAGTAGTAATAATTCCACAAATAGTAGTTTCCACAAATAATAAAGTAGTAATAATTCCACAAATAGTATTTCTTGGCAAATAATAAAGTAGTAATAATTCCGCAAATAGTATTTCTTGACAAATAATAAAGTAGTAATAATTCCGCAAATAGTATTTCTTGACAAATAATAAAGTAGTAATAATTCCGCAAATAGTATTTCTTGACAAACAATAAAGTAGTAATAATTCCGCAAATAGTATTTCGTGACAAATAATAAAGTAGTAATAATTCCACAAATAGTATTTCTTGGCAAATAATAAAGTAGTAATAATTCCACAAATAGTATTTCTTGACAACGGTTGAAATAATAAATTTGTACTTGATAAACCGGCGGCACGACGAGAACTGGCTACCAAACTTCTTTTTGGCGGCCAGTTTCCTTCGCACCGCGGCCCACACGCTCAAAGTCCACAATGTTGCAAAAATGTTGATTCATCACATGCGCTAGTGAGAAGCGCATGTGCTTGAATTATCAACGGAAATTGAAATTGGATATCTTGGATAGCTGAATGTGCGCATAAAGTATGACATGAAATTCTAAAGGGTTTAACAGCGCACGGGTGCTTATTCAGCTTTTTGAACAATCGGTTTTTTAAATGAATGCGCGTGTGGGTAATTCGAGCGTGTGGTCCGCTTACAATGTTGCTCTTAATGTTGTTGTGATTCACAACACTCCTCCCCCCTTATAAAGGTCAAATATGTATATTTAATTGTAATACTATTATTACGGAATTTGCCTTAAAGTTATCGTTTATTATACCTACATATGTATAAAAAAAATATTTTTTTTTTTTTTTTATTATATTTCAAGCAAAATTTCTTTTTATATCGTATACGAGTAAAATCTGGCAATGACTATTGAAAAAAAAATAATAATAATTAAAAAATTAAGGGAAAGAGAAGTTTTTTTTTTTTTTCTTTTTAATTTTTCTCTTGTGTTGTTTTTTTTTTGTTTAAATAATAATAATATAAAAAACATAGTTGAAAATAAAAATTAGCTAAACAAGCGATAATTGCAACAAAAACCTTGTAGTTTTTTTTTTGCATTATTTAAGTATTACACTATATAAGTTGATCCCAATTTTCAGTTTATCAATTTCATTGAAATATTTTTTTTTTTTTTCATCTAATTGTAATATAATAATTTTCTAAATCGCTTTTTTTTCCTCTTAAGAATAAAAAAAAATACATATCGTCGCTTATCCAGAATAGTGTCACAACTCAAAAACAATGAATTTTACAGGGAGCCATTTGAAAGTTTCTAGTTTCATACAAGCCCATGTTATGATCTTGGATTCCAGCGGGTTTCCAGCGGTCATTTTTAGCAGTATTAATATGGATTTTTGCTACATAAAAATATGCATATTTAGCTATACATTCATAAAATAAACTCGAAATTGGAAATTTTTGAGTTGTGCCACTATTCTGGATAAGCGACGATATATATATATTTTTTTTTGTTTTTTTTTCTTTTTAAACTAAATATTCTAAATCTCGTAAAATAGGAATCCATTAATAAATACCTTTTCTCTTTCTTTATTTTTATTTATTCATTTTAAATTTCTATTGTTTCTTCAGTTACTGGCTCTTTAGTTTTGCAGTTAGTTTTAATTTTACATTTAATAATTTTCTTTAAGACAATGTAACTTGAGAGCGTTATTATAAGGATAACTGAAGATATTATTATGTTAATAAACCAGGAAGTTGTTCCTTCTGTATTTTCATCCCTATTGCGAAGGTCTCTTTTTAATTCAGACAAACTCTTACTTATGGGTTCTAAATCAAGATTTTTGAGGTCAAGTTTTTGAAGTGTTAAATTAGTTAAAGTTTCTTGGAATTCTATTATTTGCGTATTGTTTAATACTTCCGTGAATGCGTTTCCAAAACTATAGTGTATGATCTTATTATTTGATATTTCATAGTTTGCTTGGATCTTTATTTCCGTTGTTTTTGCTTTACACCCGGGTTCTAAATTTAGAATCCCGCTGTAATGCAAGGTTATCGCATAATTAACATCTCCACACGATATTCTAAGGAGTGTGTTGGTGGGTGTGATGAATAACCATGAATTATCCTTATTTAATGGGTACCATAGTTCATGCTTGAGTTTAAATAATCTCACTTCGCATGTGTTATCGTGATATTTGCCCTGCCTTAGGTTCATGATACAGTTAGCTCTACCTTGGCTGTAATTGAGAAAATTGTCGCGGCATAGAAACTTATTCTTTAAAAAGTTGGAGCACTGCGAAAACTCTGTTCTTGTAATGAATACGAACTCGTCGTTTGCTTCATTTATTGCCACATATTCGGCGTCTGCCTTTATAAAGTAGTACGTTTGATTACCGAGTGTAGACGGTAGGGGAGTTATTTTATAGATCTTATAGGATTTGGAGATTAGAGGGACCTTTATTTCGAATATTAACATTTCGTTTGCGTACAGGGGTTTTACCGACGACAGTTGACTTATTATCGGAATATTCACCCTAGTGGGTTTAGCGGGTAGTGTCAGTTCTTTTCCAAGTTCTATTTGGACATCTCGGAGCGCGCTGAGGAATAGTTCGGATGTGGTTAGATGTTTATCTAGTAGCCCTTGGGTTGCTGATTGCAATATGTCATATAACTCATGTTGCTTAAAGATTACTTGACTATGAGCCAGCCCTATTATGTTGGCTAGTTCATCGAAATAGTGGCTTTGCTGTACATTCCGTATGAATTCTGATTCGTTGCGCATACTTTTGGAAAGGTTAACAATCTGGGCTTCAATAGTTTCCATCGATTGGTTCATGGCCTGATAGGAGATATTAACATTTTCCAGTAAGTCCGTTAGGATGGAAGTCTGTTTCTCGACGTTGTGAAAGAGTTTGTCGTCGTTCCTTTGAAGTTTTTGGAGTGAGGACTGAATATAAATTGCGTCGTCTTCATCCATTGTACCAAAGAGAAACTTCCCTAGTTTTCCTATGCCATTTATGATACCCCTTTTGCTACGCGACAGAGTGGAGTCACCTAGGATTTCGTTTAGGATTCGATTATTTTCCAAGATTTCCGAATGGGTATTATTCAATAACCGTGTGGTTGCTATGCAGTGCTGCAACGTAATTTTACAATATTCTGAGAGGGTCTTGAGGTAACCAGTGATCTGGTTGATCTCTGTGTGTAGTTGGGTTATGTTCATATGTATGTAGAACTTCCAAGATGATGTCGCCTTGAGCAGGTCCCCCAGTTCTTCGAAATACATCCCTGTTGTATTTTGTATTTCGGTAAGATTATGATGGAGTTTTTGTTCCGCAGTCTGTCCGTGTGCAACATGTAGTACAACGATAATTATACATGCGTAGATCCTGGAAATAAATTGAAGTTGTTAATTGAGGGTCCGGCCAGGAAGTGCTTATTTTCTATTCGGTGTGGAATCTTTTTAGAAGGTTATTATGAACGATTTTTATATTTCTGCCTATCTTTATGGCTGAGGTTTCGGGGCTTTTAATTTCCACAACTTCGTATGGACCTTCAAAAACTGATGTTAACTTTTTGTTTGTCCGACCTTGCGTCTCAAATAGCACTAAATCTCCCTCTTCGAATTTTACCATAGTACTATTCCTGTCGTAATATTGCTTGGATTTTTCCTTTGCCTTTGTTTGGTTGGCTCTGATCAACGCATACCCGTTTTGAAGGCGAGCTTTAAGCTCTAGGACGTAGTCTTCGTAGTTATAGACCGGTTCTACTGGTCGCGTTAGAGAAGAAGGCAGTTCTGGCTTAATTCCGAACAATGCTTCAAAGGGTGTGAAACCAGTAGAGGAATGAGGAGAGGTATTGTAACAAAATACTGCGTAATCGATCCAGGTATCCCAATTATTGGGATCTTTACTGGAGTAACTACGCAAGTAGTCTCCGAGACTCCTGTGACTTCGTTCTAGCGATCCGTTCGATTGTGGGTGATAAGGACTCGTTTGTATTTTCTTAATTTTTAAGAGTTTACAAGTGCGTTTAAAAAGATCGCTTAAGAAATTACCACCTTGGTCAGTGAGGAGGTACTGGGGTGTACCGAAAAGACAAACTACCTTGCGAACATAGTGTTCGGCTACAGTATTAGCTTCTTGGTTTGGGATTGGTATAGCTAATAGGAATTTAGTTAAGTTATCTTGGAACGTCAAAATGTATTTGTTGCCGGCTTCAGAAATAGAAAGAGGTCCTACAATGTCCAAGGCTACGCGTTCAAAAGGCTTGGTAGCGGTTGTTGTGATATTCATTGGCAGTTTTGTTTTTTTATACGATTTGTTTCGTTGGCATGATTCGCAGCGAGCTATGTATTGTCTTATATCTCTAAGCATATTGTTCCACGTGTACTTGGATTTGATTCTTTTAAAGGTACGGGAGACGCCTTGATGTCCGCCGACAGGAGTGTCGTGATATTCCCGTAAAATCTGTTGTATTTCCTCTGCATCTTTAGGAGTGTTTAAAATATTGGTACTGTCTGAATTTGGTTGATCTGGTTGTTGTTGACAAGCCTGAAATCTGGTTACCACATTTACTGTTTCAGACTCTAGCCTAGTTAGAGCATCCGCATTGGTGTTTAAATGACCGGACTTGTGCATCACATCGAATGTATATTCCTCTAGTTTAATACGCCACCGCATTATCCGTGAAGTGGGATCCTTGAGATTAAATATCCACACAAGAGGTTTGTGGTCGGTCACCACCGTAAACACTCTACCGTAGACGTAGGGCCTGAAGTGAGAGACAGCCCAGACGACCGCTAAGGCTTCTTTCTCAATCGTTGAATAATTCCTTTCTGCACGATTTAATACTCTACTCGCGTATGCGATGGGTAGGTCCGTGTTATTGGAGTGATGTTTCTGAGATAGAACGGCGCCTATTGCTGTGTTGCTTGCGTCAGTTGTAATATAAAATTTATTGTCGAATACAGGGTATTGTAAAATGGGGGGTGTTGTCAAAGCTTTCTTAAGGTGGTTGAATGATTCGTCGCAGTAAGCATCCCATTGAAAGGGAACATCTTTTTTCAGTAGCTTGTTCAATGGGTTCGCATGTTTAGAAAATTGGGGTATGAACTTTCGATAGTAACCGACCAGGCCCAAAAATGATTTTATTTGTTTCGCGTTGGTTGGCGGTTTGATTGAGAGAATTGCAGCCGTTTTATCGGGATCAGGTTTTATTCCCTCCTGTGTAATTAAGTGCCCTAGGTACAACACTTCCTTTCTTAAAAATTTGCACTTATTTGGTTGGAGTTTTAAATTGTGGTGCTTTAGACATTCGAATACTTCCCTTAATTTGGCAATATGGTCGTTGAGGTTTTTGCCGTAAACCACGATGTCGTCTAGGTATACAAAACATTTTATGCCTTGTAGGCCAGTTAAGACTTTGTTCATAAGACGTTGAAATGTGGGTGGTGCATTTCGCAACCCGAAAGGCATTCTATTGAATTCGTAGTGACCCGTTGGAGTACTAAATGCCGTTTTTGATTTATCTTCCTCTGTCACGCAGATCTGGTGAAAACCGTTAGCCAGATCAAGTGTGCTGAAATATTTTGAATCCCCTAATTGATCAAAAATGCTTTCTATGTTAGGGAGTGGGAAGGCGTCCGGTAATGTTACCTCGTTCAGTTTCCGATAATCTACTACGACCCTCCATTTTTTACATCCTGTTGAGTCTGGTTTTTTTGGAACCACTAATAGGGGTGCATTCCAGGGGCTTACACTGTTGCGTATAATTTCTTCTTCTAGCATTTGACTTACTTGTTTATTTATTTCTTGAAGATGCACCTGGGGTAAGCGGTAGGGTCTCCTATTTACCGGTATTTGATCCGGAGCAGTTTTGATTGCATGCGTGATAGCAGGAGTGTACGTAAGTTTGTCTCCCTCTAATAGAAATAGGGAATTGTATTCTTTACAGAGTTCTACCATGTGGTTTTGTTCTTCTGTATTTAAGTGGCTGAGTTCAAGTTCTGATATTAAGGTTTCTAGTCTTTGTTCGACTTTGTCGATTAATTTACAATGTTGAAGAGGGTATATTTTGTATTCGGATGCGTTTTCATAATTGGGTGTGAACTTTGTTGGGAGTTCAATCTCTTTAGTGGATGAATTTAGAATGCTAATATGAATGTATCCATTTCTTGACTGGGTTATTGTACCCGAGGTATATACCTGCGGAACAATTTCTTCAGGGAAACAAATAATTTCTCCGACTTCTGTTATAGGTCCTACTTTCAGAATCTTTTCTGAGCGTGGGGGGATCTTGATAGGGAGATGGCGATATATAAAGTCGAAACATATTTTCCTACCTTTATGATTGAACTTGAAGGTTTTTTCTTCATAGCATATGGTAGACGTAGTGCGAGTGAAAAAGTCTTCTCCAATAATACCATCGTGGATTATAGGAAAATCTTGTGGGACTAGATGAAAGGGATGTTTAATAAACGAATTTGAGTCTACCATCAATTTTAGATAACATGCGCCTTTGGTTGTCACGCTTTCCTTCGTTATACCTTTGATAGTTACAATGTGACTGGTATCAACTTCAGTGTCCTTATGTAACTTATGTATTTTTATAAAGCTCAATGAAGCCCCAGTGTCTAAGAGCATTAAATTATTGTTTGATTCGGCTTCTTTAAAGTTTAGGTGTACTTCACTATGAAAGGTTCTTTCGTTATAACTCAAAGTTAGGACGGTATGTCTTTTAGGTTTCCTATGCTGGTCGTATCCAAAATCGGAGAGGTTTGAGATTTTAGTAGATTTAGAAGTGTTAGTTGATTCAGAGCATTTCGCATATTCGGAGGATTTAGTAGATTTAGGTGAGGTGAAAAAACGCTAGTGGATGGGTAGCTAATCCACTAGCGTTTTTTCCTCCGTTCATTTCATTCAAATTTTTCCGCAGGAATTTTATGAAAAGATAATAAAATTGTAGTCGACCACTAACGCAAGTTTAGTTTTTCGTCTTTACCGCCAGTTTTTACCGTCACTTTTTCTTGTTGATCTATAAGCGGAAAATAATCGTTTTGTTGGTCACTAATTAGAACACTTTCCAGTACGTTATCTCTTCAAGCTTTCATGTCATATTATCTTCTTGCCTACCAAAAGGAAAAAAATCATTTCATAGCCCCTCAACGTGAGACGTTATTTACGTACGTTTTGATGTATCAGAAAGCGATGAGAGGAAAACTCAATAATTTGTACGGTCATTTGCCTTTTTAAATCATTTTAAATTTTCTGTAAGGAAACATTTCCCATCGAAACGATAAGTGTTAAATCAAAGCGGTTCGGTATTTTAATTTAGCAAACACTTTTCAAGTAGTTTAAAAGTTTATGCTGTTATTATAATGCGTGATAAAAAAAAGTTTGCAATTGCTTGTGCTGGAATGGCTTGTGAAATTTTATTTAAAAAGAAAAAGAAAAGGCGATTTTGGTCAAAAAGGTGGTTTTTGAACCGAGAAAAATACAGTGATGTGAAACTTTTGCAAGAATTAAGAGAAAATGATCCAACGGACTTCACAAATTATATCAGAATGGATAGCAGTACTTTTGATGAACTACTAAAAATGATTTATCCTTATTTAAAAAAAGAAGATACAAACATGAGAAGTAGTATACCACCAGAGGAGCGACTCATAACAACATTACGATTTTTAGCAACTGGCAGAAGTTATGAATGTTTAAAATTTAGCACCGGAATTTCTCCACAAACAATAGGCCGTATAGTTCCGGAGACCTGTAAAATTATTTATAATGTTTTGCGAAAGGATTATATGAAGGTAAGTAAAAAAGTATCATAACTCAAAAAAAAATTATATTCATAATCTACATAATTAACATAACTTCTTCATCGTATACATAAAAAAATATGTACATTACAAAACGTTAACAATTTTACATCTTATATATTAATAGGCAAACAAAAAGTTTGTACACGCTAAGGCTTTTTTGTTCGTGGACCGATTTCGTTTAAATTTTCAGAAAATGTTCTTTTTATGGCATAGTTTTGTAATAAGGAATTTCAACGAAATCGATTCACGAATAAAAAAGTTATAGCGATTTTAATTTTTCGGATTTTAAAAAGCCGTTGGAAAATTTGAATTTTTTGTGAGCATCAATGTAGAGCTGAGTAGCCTACGATTGACACAAATGCCGTTTAAGTGAAGCGAATGAGAAACAGAGAAAAACAAGCGTTTGTGTGGATTTTTGGCGGCATAACTGACATAAAAAAACTCGGTCACTTTGTGCGTGCATTTTTTTATACTCTTTTGTGTATAGTATTATTGAGTTGTATTGTGTAAGGGGCTGCCGTTCGTTTTTTGGCGAATGCCTTTAGAAATTTTAATTGATTCATTTAAGTGTGTTTTGAATGTTATTCTGCGTAATTTTTATTCGTTTTCGTATGGTTCTCGGAATCTGAGTTGTATTTTTGTCATTCCAAACAGTTAACTGCGAATTTTGAGTGCAATTTATCGGTGAGTACTTACTTTTTTTCCGCGTTTTCTTTTCAAAATGCCAAGACAACGACGGGGACGCTCGAATGTCGATTTTAGATCGCTTCGCGAAAATACTAGGAGTCGCGTTAGAAATTTACGTAGTGCTAATGAAATGAATGTTGCAAATAATGAATTGAATAGTGGTGTGAATGAAATGAATGTTGATGCATTTCATAATGAAATGTTTGTTGATGGTGTTGCACCTTTAGAAATTTTGACTGATTCTTTTAAATGTGCTTTGAATGTTATTCCGGTTAATTTTGATTCGTTTTCGTGTGGTTCTTTTAATATGAGTTGTCATTTCTGTCGTGCCAAACATTTTCTGACTCAAGTAACTTTACGTAATACTGAGGCATTTTCTTTGTGTTGTCATAAAGGCAAAGTTAATCTACCTCCACTTTCTCAAAATTTCTTTTTCAATAATTTTTTTGAAGGATTAACTTCGAATGAAAGTGGTATTAAAAATCGTTCTAAAATTTTTTTTGCAAATATTCGTTCGTATAATGCTGCCTTGCAATGATTAGCTCTGAGTGTAATTTGTCAAATGACACTGTAAATGGCATTTATCATTTTACCACATAGCCAAGCAAGACGTCATGGATGCGATTAAAAAAATCCTGGGAAATTTTAGATGCTCTGGAGCGACAATGGAAATGTTTCATAGTAATTAAAAATTCGCCATTGCGAATAATTTTTTTTTTTAAATAAAAATATTTAAATTGAATTTAAATTCGAACAAATCGTGAATTTTATATATTTATTGTTTTTGTGACCGAATTTCGGTAACGGGTATCCCAACTAGTTATAATTCATCGCTGTAACTGGCGTAAAACGTGTGCATGGTGGAAAGTTCCTGTCCAACAGATTCTGAAGCGGTTGTTTGAATTTCTTGAGGAGAAGGAACGGAGGCACAAGAATAATTTGAACTAAATGAAGATCGGCTACTTTCACTGATATCGGTGCATTCAGTTAATTTATTCATAATAGCGTTATTAAGTACTTTGGTTAATAAAACTTCAGCCAACATTTTTTGTTGTACGTTCTCCACTTTTCTTAATTTAGTAGCCAT
Source organism: Thereva unica (assembly GCA_949987705.1). Lineage (NCBI taxonomy): Eukaryota > Metazoa > Arthropoda > Insecta > Diptera > Therevidae > Thereva > Thereva unica. Next base: position 78,570,254 of record OX465282.1, on the reverse strand, counting down.
ATATTGTGCAAATGCTTCATTGTCATCTGGTTTGGCAGACATAGCTTCCGTGCATTTTGCTATGAAATTTCTGCGTTCCTGCTCCTCGCTTATTTTCATTCTTTTTCCAGAAGTAGTAGTATCACGCATTCCTTTCTTTGAATTGCCACTACATTCGTTCTGCAAATAGAAATATAAAATTATTTTTCAACTTTCTTATTTCAGTTTCCGAGGACTAAGCAAGAGTGGAAAGATATTTCAGAGCGTTTTGCCTCACGCTGGCAATTCCCTAATTGTGGTGGATCTCTAGATGGCAAACATATCCGAATAGTATGCCCAGCGAACTCCGGTGCTTTATACTACAACTACAAGAAGTTTTATAGCATCGTCTTACTAGCATTGGTTAATGCAGATTACGAATTCATATTCGTTGATGCAGGTAAAAATGGAAGAAATTCGGACAGTGCTATTTTAGAATTTACTAGATTTTATCTAAAGTTACAAAACAATTCCTTGAACTTGCCACCACAAGAAGAAAATGTTGAAAATATGAATTTCGTATTTGTGGGTGATGAAGGATTTGCCTTACACGAGCACATTCTGAAACCATATTGCCAGAGTGAGCTTACATATGAAAGAAGGGTGTTTAATTATCGCTTATCCAGAGCCAGAAATGTTGTAGAAAACACCTTCGGTCTAATCACCTCGCGATTTCGAGTATTACAAACACCTATAAATACATCTCCCGAAAAAGTTCAAGACATCATAATGTGTATTTGTGTTTTACATAATTTCTTGCGACGCAAAAGTAAGTCATATTTTAATTCAAAAAGTATAGATTCTGAAGATAAACAGACACACGATCTAAAAAATGATGCAGAATGGCGAAAAGATGCCACTGAATTACATGGACTAGAAAAACTTCATATAAAAAATACCACATTAACTGCTAAACAGACCCGTGAACATTACCTTCAATATTTTAATGGGGCAGGTACTGTCGCTTGGCAAGATAACATGATCCGAAAAGGCAAAGCGTGAATTTAAAAATCAAATTACAAGGTAATATACAGAAATATATCTTATTCAAATTTAGCATTTCTATTACCTCATTTATTTCACCTTCCATTTCAGTAAACGATTCATCAAATGTATCTCTATTTTTGTTCGGAGTAACTTCATCCTCTATATTATCAGAACTTTCCGTTGGTAATTCATGGTCTCTCAAAAATGACATTAAACTGAAGTACCACAACTGCGGTTTATAAATATCATCGACTCCACTACCAGAACGCTGAGATATTTCAACCTAATAATAATATTTAATTAATTTTACTGTAATAAAATATTAATGTGAAACTTACCTTTTTTAATTCTTTCCGAAAAGATCCCCTCAATGATTGTATTTTTAATTTTACAGTTCGGATGTCCGCTTGTGAATCATGTTTCTTCCAAATTTTTAATAATTCCTTGTATCCAATTATTTTTAAATTTCTATTACCATAAACTTCTTTATTTTTTATTTTCCATAAAGCTGGATTAGCTCTATAAGCTTCTAAAAATTCCTTTAAAATATTTTTAGGAACATTTCTTATATCACTTTTTTCAATACTTTCGATTTCTTCCGTATTCTTCTCCATTTTGCATTTAACTGAAGCTTCCCACTTGTTAATCACAGCGGAATGCCTGCAAGATGAAAATAAAACTTGCAGAAACCGTTTCATCTACTAACATCCACTAACACACGTTTCTTTCTCTACAGAATGCACGCTGTATACTTTTGTAATAACCGACAACAGATTTTCTGGATTGTTCAGACCATCAACTAAGCATACTTTCTGTGAAGCTAGTACGGTGGGATAACTCAACAATAAAATAAAACTGCGTAATTATCATGCCTTTACCCACTCACTACTATACTTTCCATGTGGCTTAGCTTTTCCTCAAGGAAAGAACGCTAGTGGATGGGTAGCTATTCAGGGAGTTCAGAGGATTCTGCGATATCATAAAAGTTGGCGAATTCAGAGAATTGAGTGGAATCAGGGGATTTAGCAGATTCAGAGAAGTTGGCGGATTCAGAGAATTGAGTGGAATCAGGGAATTTAGCAGATTCAGGCAAGTTGGCGGATTCAGAGAATTGAGTGGAATCAGGGGATTTAGCAGATTCAGAGAAGTTGGCGGATTCAGAGAATTGAGTGGAATCAGGGAATTTAGCAGATTCAGGCAAGTTGGCGGATTCAGAGAATTGAGTGGAATCAGGGAATTTAGCAGATTCAGGCAAGTTGGCGGATTCAGAGAATTGAGCGGACTCAGAGAATTTAGCAGATTCAGAGAAGTTGGCAGATTCAGAGAATTGAGCGGAATCAGGGAATTTAGCAGATTCAAGCAAGTTGGCGGATTCAGAGAATTGAGCGGAATCAGAGAATTTAGCAGAGTCAGAGAATTGAGCGGAATCAGAGAATTTAGCAGAGTCAGAGAATTGAGCGGAATCAGAGAATTTAGCAGATTCTTTAATTATGTAAGTATTTGAACTAGCGGGAAGTTTATGAGTAGCACTTAAGTTCGTCGTCTGGCGCCTTATTGGATATCTTGAACCCGGGTCCTGGCGCCATTGGAGCCTGGGTTCTTTCGGTTTCCCGAGTTGTTTTTATTGGATGAGTGGTTTCTTTCTTGACTTTGATTTAATTGTTCCTTCCGGCGATTTTCATTGAATTGGCGTTTGCGACATTCATCTATGAGATGTCCTATGTTTTTACAGTATTTGCATATTTTGTTGTTCCATTGAGTGTCTACCTTATTTATGTACGCTCTTGAATTTTGGGGTTTGTATGTTGTTAAATTCTGGTTTTCCCGTTTTAAAGCAAGTTTTCTACATTCCGAAATATCATGTCCTTTATATTTGCAAAATTGACAAATTTTTCTTTGTGCGATTGTATGTTTACTTCCTGTATCTTGTTCTCCTAATCTTTCTTCTTCAATGGCATAGTCTATAGCTGAACGCAGAGTTTCGTGCTTAGTAGCCTTCACTATCAATTTAAGTGGATGTCGCAATCCTTTCTTGAAATTATTGAGCGCTGTTTGCTCATTCAATTTTCTTATTGCTCTTCGCCCTTCCGCTGATTCATTTTTTGTTGATACTATGTCCAGCTCGTCCAATAGCTTTTCTACCCTTTCTGCGTATGTGATAACATTTTCGCCTGGCTTTTGTCGTAGGTCAAATATTTCAGCCTGGATGATTTGAGAGGATCGTTCCTGCGAAAATTGCTTTTCTATTGCTTGCTTGAGTTCTTCCCAAGTTTCGTATTCGTTGTACCTGATTAGTAAATTATAAGCTCTTCCAGTAAGCTTTGATTTTATTAAATCTAAAAATTCGAGTTTGTGTTCTTCGGAGCGTGCTCGCGACTTTTGAATGTCCGCGACTTGTAAAAATCTATGAAGGGTAGCAGGATTGCCGTCATATTCGGGAATGAGTTTAATTGCATGGCCTAGATTAAATGGAGACGTCATACTCATGTCTTCTTTAACGTCACTCTCAAGAATGGTACTTAAGGGTTTTCTCACTTTACCACTTCTCAGAGTTAATTCTAGGGAAAGCCCCTTTTTTGACATTTACTCTTATTGAATTTGGGGATTGGAAGCTTACTCTACGGTAGCGAAATTAAAATTTGGTCCTTTCGCGGACCGAAAGAAGTTGGAAAATTGAGGATAAAAACTGACACTCAGGCCCTGTGCAAAAACAGCAATTCAGATGTCCATTTGTATGGAAAACTCATTTCAATTAGTAAATTTAATTTTCGGCGGTTTGCGTCTATGGGAATAGCTTGTTCAGTAGTTTTCAGTACTGGACAGGTCGGAACAGAATAGAAGAGAATTGCACAGCTATCAATTAAACGTCAAACATTTTAGAACAACTTTGAATAAAATCTAATGAACGCTTTCTTGTACTTTTTTTTTCTGACAATTCCCGTTGTCAAAATTCCATATACACATTTGTCAAAACTAGAAAAAAAAACAACAACAAAAATCTTGTCCAAAACAGTCCGTAAAAAAAAATCGAGAACAAAAGGTGAAGCTTCGGACATTTAGAACAACTTAATGAACACCAGACTAGAACTATTTCGGACTAAAAATAACAAGTTCGATAACTAATGACGCCAAAATTTGTACTTTTCTATCCTAGAATGTTTTAAATCGTTCTAGGACTGACTAATGAACGGACCAATGTGTAAATTATTATACACATTTCAGTTTTTTCTTTAATCAAGTCAGCTGTTAAAATTTTAAAAAGCAAACGAGTAATAGCAATAAATTATGGATAAAACAAAATGGAAAGAAGATTTTACTTAAAATAATGAGTTCGTTGCTTAGTTAACGGAGATCACAATTGTTTCGAGAAAAATATTATGTAAACAAAATCTTGATCTTAATTCTTTTCACCCAAATATGCTTGTCTGATTATCTCAATGTCAACTGGAAACACGAAAGAATGGTAAAAATTTAAAAACATATCGTAACTGGAAACCACTTATTAATTATTATTTATGGCTTTAAACACTCGCAAGCAGACATCATTTTAGTACAATACTTTTAGTTTTTGCTAACTAAAAAAAATTTGCAATTACGGATAATGCTCAATCATTTATTTATAAGAAAAATAATGAACAGTCTTATCTAAAATAATAAAATTTTAAAAATTTTCAACAAATGTGAGTTGGATTTTGGCACACTTTAGAATACCGAAGTGCCTTGGGAAATGAGAAACTTCGAAATGGTATATTGGCAAACAATACTTGGACGTCGTTCGATAAATATTAGTGGTTTATTTATTTATTTATGTTTTATATATATATATATATATATATATATATATACAGCCTTGGCCAAAAGTATTAGGCACCCCATCATTTACGGGATATTTCGATTACAGATGAAAACAAAAACACTTATGTTTGTTACAATACTTTATTTTTGGAAAAATATAACATAATCATTAATATTTTGTTGATCCGCCCTTCGCTTTTATGACAGCAGCGATCCTTTGGGGCATGCTGCGTACGAGTTTAGTACATTCGGCCATACTAATAGCATCCCATTCTTCTACCAATGCGTTTTTTAACGCCGCTTTTGATGTTATTTTACGTTGCTGTATCTTCCGCTTCAGAATAGCCCAAAGGTGTTCAATAGGGTTTAGATCTGGGGACTGTGCAGGCCATTCCAACAAATCAATGTTGTTATCACGAAACCAGCGCATTGATGTCCCTGATTTATGACAAGGAGCATTGTCCTGTTGGAATATTACCCCGTCTAAATTCGTGTCGCCGAAAATACGCGATAGTGAAGGTAGAAGTGAAGTTTCTAGTACATTAATGTACTTTTCGCTGTTCATTCGACCTTCACAAACGAACATTTCACTGACACCATCAGCAGCCATGCAGCCCCAGATCGTGATACCGCCTCCTCCATGCTTAACAGTTGGCACTAGACAATCTGGGTGATATTCTTCACCGGTACGTCGTCTAACGAAGGTCACAGCCGGCGTTCCAAATACCTATACAATATAAAAAAAGCACTTTTTAAAATCTTAAACTTAGACTATTGAAGTGAGAATGAAAGTGATAATTTTATTTCTCGATAAAAGTGTTTAATAAACCTACCTCAAAGTTTGATTCATCAGACCAGACTACATTAGCCCAATCTTCCTCCGTGAAATGTTGATGTCGTAGACCCCTTCTAGCCGTTTTCTTCTGTTGGCCTCTGAAAGCCACGGCTTCTTTCTGGCTTTACAGCCTTTTAAACCCGCTGATAATAGCCTCCTTCTTGCCGTTCGAGCACTTATTGGCTGTCCTGTCTCTTCATATAAAGCTGCAGCGAGCTCTGCAGACGTTTTTTTTGCGGTCTCTAATTGAATCACGAATTAATTTTCGGTCTTGGCTGATCGAAGTCAACCGTTTTCTGCCTGTTCGCGCTTTATTAACGTGAGTTTGAGTCTCCTTAAACCTTTTTAAGGCAGTTTGAACTGCGCATCGCGAACATTTCACTAACTTTGCTATCTCCGTTTGTGTTTTTCCCATCTCATGTAAAAATTGAATTTTTACACGGGTTTCCAAACTAATTTCACTTTTTTTGGCATTTTATAAAACTAGAACATTTTTTTTACACAGAAACTCTACAAATAACACCTTGGTTTGTCTACAAGTTACAATCGAAGACTGAACAACCATTCCTAAAAGATCACGTAAAACCCAAATCATTGATCCTTTGTTTTACGACATGTGGAATTTACAAAAAAGAGTTCTAAGTAATGTTTTATGACCCTGGAGTTCCCTCATTGCCAGGTATATGCTGTTTTTTTAAATTCATATTAGCGGAAGGGAAATTTTTTTGGGGTGCCTAATACTTTTGACCAAGGCTGTATATATATATATATATATATATATATATTTTTTTTTTTTTTTTTTTTTACGGGGGATGGTGAGACTCTACATAGACACTTCTGAGGTTCCCGCACTCAGACCGAGTTTCAGACTCCTACTGAATAAACTCACCACCCCTTTGTGTGACGCTTACCCCGCCCGGAACCGCCGCGAGGCATTACTTCGGGCGGGCATCACCACCATGACCCTTTAGGTGTCCCTCTAGTGTTTACCCATAGGGGCTGCTACTGCTCTCGGCATTTCTTCGCCTTTCTCTGTTTCTTGTGGCTTCTTCTTGCCTTAACTTTCTGTGAATGGCCTTCAGGGTTTCTTCCACTTTCTTCCACATTTCCTCGGATCTCATCATATGCTCTACGATGTTTTCCGGCGTTAGTGGCGCCTGGGCCGTTTCTTCTAATTCCGCCCTTTCCTCGGCGTATCTCGAGCAGGCAAAGAAGACGTGCTCTGCGTCTTCTTCCGTCGCTGGGCATACCGGACACAACGGTGAATCATCGTGGCCGAATCGGTGGAGGTATTTCCTATACCCCCCATGTCCGCTCAGGAACTGCGTGAGGTCGTAACTTACTTCCCCACGCTCCCTCGAAACCCATACTTCCACGTAAGGGACAAGTCTGTGGGTCCAACGACCCTTAACAGACTCGTCCCATTTCCCCTGCCATTCCCTTAAAGACTCACAGCGCGCAATCTGCCGCCGTACCCTTCTTGGCTGTCCTCTACCATATTCTGGGTCATAGAGACGCATGCCCTCCCTCGCCAGAATATCCACAGGAATCATCCCCGCTATCACGCACGCCGCATCGTCGGACGTGGTCCTGTACGCGCAGCAAGCGCGGAGTGCACTTAGCCTGCGAGTGCTGCACAAATCGCAGAAGCTTTGTCTGCCGTGCCCTCCAAGTGCGCTTTGAAATTTAGCCTCCGATCGATCATCACTCCCAGGTACCTTAGAGCGGGCTGTGAGTGGATGATCTGTTCCCCTACCTTGATCCTCACGGATACTGGCTTTCGCCGTTTGCTGATCACCACTGCTTCAGTTTTGTGCTCAGCAAGCTTCAACCCAGCGCGTTCTAACCACGCTTTTATTTCCCAGATCGCTTCGTTCGCATACAGTTCGATGTCATCTGGGTGTTTTCCTTCGACAACTACCCCGATATCATCTGCGAACCCGATCGCCACTGCTTCTTTTGGAAGACGAAGCCCCAACACATCATTGTACATTGCGATCCATAGGAGAGGGCCCAGGACGGAACCTTGCGGGACACCGCATGTTGTCCCGAACACTTTAGGACCATCATCCGAATCACAATGCAGCGACCTACCCTGCAGGTAGTCGGCCACTACACGCACTAGGTACTTAGGTGTGCCTAGCTTGATTAACGCCTCAACTATTTTGCTCCACCTCGCTGAGTTGAAAGCATTTTTTACGTCGAGGGTTATCAGTGCGCAGCAGTGATTCTTCTCTATGGCGGCTTTTGCTATGCCCACCACCATATTGATTGCATCAGTAGTCGTCCTTGCCTTTCTGAAGCCGAATTGCTTGTCCGACAGGCCACCTACCCTTTCGACGCTAGGGAGAATCCTGTTACAGATCACCCGCTCGAAAAGTTTGCCTATGCAACTAAGGAGGCATATCGGTCTGTAGGACGATGGGTCCCCTAAAGGCTTGTTCGGCTTCGGTAGGAGCACGAGTTTCTGCTGTTTCCATCGCTCCGGGAAGATCCCCTCTCTCAGGCACGCTGTGAAGACTTCAGCGAACCTGTCTGGCGCTATTGAAGCTGCTAGCTTCGCCGCTTTATTTGGTATGCCATCCATGCCAGGGGCCTTATTGATGGCTACCTTTTTTGCAGCCTCCAGAATCTCATCTGCGGTCACCGCAGGTACCTCTTCTGGGTCCACCTGAAGGGTGGGTAGTTCGGCGGCGCGTACGTTCTGTGGAAACAAGACGTACACAATGCTCTGGAGCAGCGCGGGGCAGGTGATCGGCGGAGAGCGTTTGCCCTTGACCGCTGACATAACCATTTTATAGGCTCCACCCCAGGGGTCCGAGTCTGCTTCTCTGCACAATCTTTTGAAGTGCTCGGATTTACTTCTAGCGATGGCCTTGTTCAGCCTTCTCCTCGCTTCCTTATATCTCTGAAGGAGTTCATCGAAATCAGGACGGTTCCGATTTCTTTGAGTTCTCCTTCTCGCTTTCAGGCAGGCTCTTCGGCATTCGTTGATCTCGGC